>JAGPOW010002466.1:0-14899 GCA_030014935.1 Caiman crocodilus | reverse complement strand
GGGGGGTCCTTGTGGGGGGTTCCCAATAGCAGGGGGGATAGGGGTTGTTGAAGGTTATGGGGATCTTTGGGAGGTGGGGGTGCTTTGGGGGGGTTGGGGAAGGGTCTGGGGAACACCCCTCAGCCCTGACCCTCCGATATCCCTATAGATTCTCAATGGTGGTAGAAGATGGAGTGGTGAAAGTCCTCAACGTGGAAGCTGACGGCACTGGACTCACTTGCAGCCTGGCTAGCAGCCTTCTCTCCCAGCTGTGAGGGACCAGGCATCTGGGTCCCCCACCCGGTACTCCCAGCTTCAACCCAAGAGCCCCACTGGGACAAGGAGTGGGGGCACATCTTGCTGCTGCAGCTCCTGATTTGGGCCTGTAGGGGGTGCACAGGCTCCACCCCCAAGCTCTGGCCCCGCCTTGCTGCTGAGGCCCTGCCTCCTGCACCCCCACTTTGCTGGAATAAATGGCTCTGTTCAGCTCAACCTGTGTGTGCGTTACTGGGGGCCGTGCCCGGACATGGGGTACAGGGCTGTGGTGGGGTAGGGGGCTCTGGATCGCCCCAAGCTGGGCTCAGGTGCTGTCCAGACCACCCAGGCCAGGATCAGGGGGGTGCTGGGCGCTGTCCAGACCACCCAGGCCAGGATCAGGGGGGTGCTGGGCGCTGTCCAGTCCCCCAGGCTGGAGTGGGGTGGGGGGAGTGCTGGGCACTGTCCAGCCACCCCCAGGTTGGGATTGGACCAGTCAGAAGTAGGGTTGGGGGTAGAAACGGGTCCTATGGTGGTGGGGGCTGGACCCTGGCCCAGATGGGCCCAGACAGCCTGATCCTGAGCAAGCTGGGTGCTGGGGTAGATGCATCCATTGGGTGGCCCCCCTCCCCCGCACCTGCTGCGTCACCCCGGGGGGGGGTGTTGCTGGTTTCCTGCCCCCCCACCTCACCCCACACCTTGCGGAAGTTCCTCTTTGTGCGGTTGAGTGCGCGGGGGGGCGGCGGAAGCGCCCGGACGCCTGGGTCCCCTGGGTGCTAGTGGAGCCGGTCCCCGAGGGAGGATGGAGGAAGAGGAGGGCGAGGCCCCTGAGACCCTGGGGGGCTTCATTGTGGGGCCCCTGGTCACGTGGGTGAGTGAGTGGGGGGGAGGCTGCACCCCCGGATCGGGGTCCAAGGCTGTCCTGCGGGGGAGGGGGATCCTGAGGCTCGGGGGCAGCGGGCTGGTGGGGGCTGGGAGGCAGGGGGTCTTGGGCAGCTGGGGATGGGATGGCGGGGGGGCGAGGTGGGACGGGACTGGGGATGAGTGGGGGTGCGGGGGTGCACCCAATACATTCCTGCATCTTCCAGAGCTCCCCCATCCCAGAGCAGGAGCTCTCCTTAGGCTGAGGTTGACATGGAAACAGCCCCCCCATGGGGTTGCAGGCCTTGTTGGGGTAAAGGGGGGGTGCCCATGGGGTAACCATAGTAACACTGGGAGGAGCATTCAGGGATTGTCTCCAGAACAGTTCGGGGGAGGGGTCCTAGGTCTCAGGTTTTGGGAAGGGGTTAGTCAGGGGTTGCCATGGTAACAGTGGGGGCTTGGGCCTCAGGCCTGGGAGGGGTTGGGAGGAGAGTTTAGGGGTTGTCATGGTAACGGGGGGAGGGTTCTAGACCTGACTTTGCAAAGAGGGGGTCACCGTGGTAACTGGGGAGGACCCAGGGGGCAGTGTTACCGTGGTAACTGTAGGGTTCTAGGCCTGGAGCTTGGAGGAAAAGGAATCGGGGTAGCCATGGTAACAGTGGCGGGGGGCCTAGGCCTCAGGCCTTTGCAGGCAGACTTCATGGGTCGTCATGGTAACAGAGCAGGGTTCTAGGCCTCCTGTGTTGGGGGGTAGGCAGGGGTTGCTATGGTAACAGTTGTCAGTTGGGGCCAAAGGGCGGGGTGTATTCAGAGGGGTCTCCATGGTAATGGGGTGGTTTAGACCTCAGGGGGGACAGAAATGTAGGGGCTACCGTGGTAACTAGGGTGAGCGGAGGTAGTTGGTGGTTTCCATGGTAACAGTGGGGGCCTTCCCCTGCTTGATGTGTGTATGGGGGGCATGCTTGAAAGTTGCCATGGTGACAGAGCTGTGCCCCGCCCCCCAGGTGCAGACCCTGGAGGAGCTGGCGCCCTCCAGGCCAGACTCGCCCCTCAGCCCCCGGCCGGGGGGGGCACGGGGGCAGTTCCTGCGCCTGGCGGACGGCGCCCTCCTCACCTGCCTCATGGGGGTCATGTGAGTGGGGGGGGCCCAGGTCAGCAGGGGGCTGGGCTGCGGGATGTGGGGGGGCTATAGGGGGCTGGGTCGAGTTGGGGCTCCCCCGGCAGTGGGAGGTGGGGACGGGGGTCTGAGGGCTTTGGGGGGCTGGGCTGAGGTGGGGGTCCCAGGGGCAGTCACGCAGCAGTAGGGGGCCTGGGGGAGGGCCGTGAGGGAGGGGGCCTGGCCAAGCGGCGGGGGTCAGTGTGGGGCTGGGCTGCAGGGATCTCAGGGCAGCGGGGGCTGGGCTGGGGGTCACAGGGGGGCTGGGTTGAGATGGGGCGGGGGGGCCCAGAGCCGTGGCGGGGTCAGGGACATCGAGGGCCCTGGGCTATAGGGATCCAAGGCAAGTGTGGGGCTGGGTCCAGCTGAGGGGAGTCTCTCCCCCCATTTCCCTGCAGAGACCCACCCCCCCGGGGTGCCTGCCCCCCCCCACTGCCAGGTGGCGACGAGACGCGGAGGCACCAAACCCTGCAGGCGCTGCTGGCCCGACTTCAGGCCTTCTACCAGGTGGGTGGGGCTTGCACACTTGCGTGGCCATTGCCTGCCCCCTCGTGCGCTCACGCAAGCACCCGTGAGCCTCTCATTTGCCCCCCCAGGCTTGCACATGCTTTTGCTAGTGCTTGTCCTGGCATGCAGGCATGTGCACTCCCTCAGGCCCATGCCTGAGGACTCGTGTCCTTGCACACGCCTGCCCTCGCACACTCACTCCCAACTCCACTCCCGCCTGTTTCTGTTCATGCCCATCTTCACCTACCCTTCCCCTCTTGTTCATGCAGCACATCCATGCACCCCTCGCACGTCAGCCCTGCTCTGCGAGATGGGCCCGATTCTGGGAAGATGGGCCTGTCGGGGCCTGATCCTGAGTGTTGGGGTGGAGCGGCCTGTCTAGCTCCATTAACCCTTGCACACACTCCTAGCACTAGCACTAGCATGCATGAGGCATCTGCCCCCATCCCTGGTGGTCACCACATTCAGGGGTGGGGAAGGGGCGGGGCAGAAAGGGGAAGTGTGGCTGTTCCTGCCTGGGAGGTCACCCCCCATCCCCCTCCCCCCATTTCTCAGGCTTTTCTCTGATCTCTGACCTTTGCCCTCGGCAGGACGATCTCCAGCAGCTATTGGTGCTGAGCCCCCCTAATGTACAGCTCCTGGCCCGAGATCCCCTGACAGGTAAGAACAGGGTGGGATGGGGGCAGGAAGGGACCTGATCCTGGGGCAATCCTAGGTGTGTGTGTCTGTGTGTGTGTGTGGGGGGGGGGGGGATGTCAGCTTTTGGCTCCATTAACCCTTCCCCACCCCACTCCCCCAGAGCAGGGCATTGAGGAAATGAAGAAGCTGCTGCGCCTGATGCTAGGGGCTGCTGTGCAGGTATTGGGGAGGGGGCACAGGATTGTGGGGGGCTGTCCCAGGACCATGGATTGATCTCTCCTTCCTTATTTTCCTGTCCCCCCCTTGCTGCCCTACTCTGGGGCAGTGTGAGCAGAAGGCTGAGATCATCAGGAGGATCCAGGGCCTGGATCTGGAGACCCAGGCCGCACTGGCAGAGGCCATCCAGGAGGTAAGGGGCATAACCCTCGACGTCTAGGCCAATATCCCCTATGGCCCTATGTCCAGTTCTGCACAGGGTATGAGGCAGTTGTGGGGGACAGGGTCTGTGTTGGGGAAGGGTGGGAGCTCTTGTGTGAGTGGCTGGTGAGCTGGATGTGCAAAGTGAGGGCTGGGGGGAGGGGCACGTGCAAGAGTGTTCAAAGGCAGCAGCTGTGTGAGGTACATGAGAGGTGGGGCAGACATGGGGTGAGTGTGCAAGGCCCATGCAAGGGGGGTGATGGGTGTGCAAGGGTGATGGCAGGTATGCAAGACTCCATTTCCTCCCCTTGCAGGTGACCCAGGAGCCAGGGGCAGTGCTGAGCTGGCAGGTGGGGACCTTCCCCGAGCTGTCCCCTCTGGAGCTGGACCAGCGCCTACAGAACCTGTGTGCCCAGCTGCAGCGGCTGGTGGGGGAGCGTGATGCTGCCCTTCAGGTGAGGGGCCCCCTGAGCCCCGCCTCAACCTATGAATGCCCCTGGCTGCCCCTAACCCTAAACCCCTTAAATTCCCCAAACCCTGCTAATGCGTGTCTCTGGGGCAGCGGCTCTGGGAACTGGAGCTGGAACAGGTGACTGCCCACCCTTCAGCCGCCCCAGCCCCTGACCCGTCTCGGTACCTGGGGGTACAGCTGGCCGATGCCCGGGCCCAGGTCCGGCGCCTGCAGCAGGAGCTGTGAGTGGGGCTGGGGGCAAGACCCAGAGGTAGGGGGGGGTGTGTGTGGGAGGGTGTTTCCCATGGGTGAGGAGGAGCAGAAGGGTATTTCCCAGGGGAGTGATAGGGGCCACTGCGGTATGGGGAGAGCCAGAGTGCAGGGGTGGAATTTCCCAAGGGTGAGGAGGAGCAGAGGGGTGTGTCCCCAGGGAGTGCTGGGGGCCTCTGGGGTCAAGGCAGAGCCTGAGGAGAGATGGGGGGTATCTGAGAGTTTCTCCATCCCTGCCCCAACCCCCTGCCCCCACAGCGTGGAGCAAGCTGAGGAGCTGCTGGACCAGCGGCAGGAGCTGCAGGAGCGTGAGGATGAACTGGGACGGCTGAAGGATGAGGTACAGCCTCCCAGTCTCTGTCCCCATCCCCTTGGTCTCTGCAGGGGCAGGGGGCACTGGCCCAGCCCAGATCCCCCTCCACACCCTGCTGGGACCAGCGTCTGCACTCCTCACCTTTCTCTCATGAGCCCCTGCCCTAGCTCCACATGTATCCCCCCAACCTCCATGTGTGTCACCCCACCCTGCCCTGCCACCACATGCCCTCATGTTTCTTGTCCTGTTCCCTTGTTTCCCAGGTCCCCTGACCTTCCCATATCCTTATGCATGTCCCCCATGTTCATATATTTCTCACATGCGTGTCCCATGTGTGTTCCCTGGGTCCCCCACCTCCCTGGGTCCCACATGTACCTATGTGTATCCTTATGCACATTCCACCCACGTCCCCTGCTTCCACATACCTCACGTGTCCTCTGCCCCAAATCCCATGCATATCCCCTGTCCCACACGTCCCATACACATCCCCTGCCCCCACACATGCCTATGCCTACATCCATGTCTGTGTCCATGCAGCTGCGGGTGGTGGGGGCACTGGCAGCACAAGCCACGCAGTACCGGGATGAGGTGGATGTACTGCGGGAGGCATCAGGCCGGGCTGGGCGGCTGCAGGCAGAGCTGGCGGCATTGAGGGATCGGTTGCCTGCGCTGGAGAGAGACCGGGCACAGCTCCAAGTCAGTACAGTGGTGGGGCACTGAGGGGTCATTGGGGCAGGGGGCATTAAGGTGGAAGGGAGGGGTCATGAGTTAGGGAGGGGGTCAGAGGTCTCATGAGTCCTGGGAGGTCCTAGTGGGGTAGGGACTTTGAGGTCTGGAGTCATGGCGGGTGGGGTCCCAGGGGTTGGGAGTCATGGGGTAAAGGCCCTGGGGAGGGGGTGATTGGAACAGGGATTATGGAGGACACTGGGAGAGGCTGAAGGATCAGAGAGGTCATGAGGGGCTCCTAGTCTGGATAGGGGCCCTGGGATCAGGAGTTATGGGAGGCCTTGGGGGTCATGGGCACTAGGAGAGGGTCAAGGGTCACAATGGTCCGGGGTCACGGAGGAGGTGGAACGTAGCAGTTGTGAAATCATGGGTCACAGTGAGGTCAGGGGATGGATTGTCAAGGCTGGGGGTATCTGGGGTTCCCTGACACCCTCCATCCCCCCAGGAGGAGCAAGCTTTCTCAGCGGCACTGCTAGATTCCAAGGAGCAGCTGGAAGCGCAGCTGGAGGAGGTCTGTGCCCGTGCCCAGCGCCTGGCCCCACTTCAGCGCCAGCTCGGGCAGCTCCGTGCTCAGCTCCAGCGCACACAGGAGGTGAGGGCCTGTGACACCCCCCCCCGTGCCCCCCTCACCTCCCACAGACTTCCCCCACCTCCCAGTTCCCCTCCCACAGACTCCCAGTTTCCCAAGGACCCCATCACTTTCTCCCCATAGATGGTCTGCAGGAACTCCCCTGCCAGGGGAGCTGCTGCAGGACTGCCCCTGGACCACCCACTGGCTCAAGAGTCCAGGGATATTCCCTGGGACCCTTCCCCAGGACCCTCTAGTCTCCTCAGGGCCCTCCCCCCAAGCCCTCCCCACCCAATTACCCCAGTCATCCCAGACAGCATCCACCCCATCAGCTCCTGCCCCACCTTGCCCCACTTTTGACAGCTCCTGCCCCTGTGGGAGGCCTTCCCAGGGCTCCCCCCATCACCTCTGAGACCCTCCAACTTCCCCAGGCAGCTCGTGTCCTACAGCTCCAGAGAGCCCCTCTCCTGGGGCTGGAGTAGATATCAGAGCTGAGTGACCCCCACTGTTCAGTTCCACCAGAGTCCCTCAAACCTTGGCCAGGCAGGACCTATCCTATGGATTGGGTGAGCTCAAGAGGGTGACAGCCCCCCAAGAGTCCCCAGTTTCCACCCCACTATACCACCTGCTTGGGAGGTGGGTACTTGGAGGGGTCCCCTCACAGGCCCTGTCCTCCCTGCTTCCCAGGAGCGGAACCAGGCCCAGCAGCACTTGGAGGAGTTGCAGCTGCAAAGGGAGGGGGGGCTACAGCCAGAAACCCCCCACCCTGGGGCCCCTTTGGATCTGCCCTGGGAGGAGGAACCTGAGCCCGATGACGTTGCCAGCAAGGGTGAGTCACAGCTCCCCATAATCACTGTATAGTTCCCTCTCTCCCATCGCACAGATCTCCCCATCCCTATGGATCCCTGCTCTATAGCCCCCCATAACCCCCCACCACCACATAGACCTCCCTATTGCTCTCTCTGGAACATCCTATAGCCCCCCACCCTATAGTTTCCACAGCCTTTCTTCCAACCTGAGCACCACTAACCCTCCCCACCCCAGAGACCTCACTGCAGCCTTTCCTCAGGGACCCCCCACAGACCCCCAATTCCCACCTTGTGACACTGTTACACTGCCTGCCCCTCAGATATCTCTGAAAGCCCCCCTCTGCCTCTGAGCCAGGAGTTGGGGGAGGCAGGGGCCGGACGCCTGCTTGCCCTGGAACGCGAGAATCAAGTCCTCCGGCGCTGCTTACAAGAGGCGCTACAAGCCTCCATGGGACCCAGGAGTCCAGGGCCACAGCTGGAGAAGGAAGCCCCCCAGCAAGAGGTCTGTGGGGAAGGGTAGGGGCCTGGGAGATGGGGTGAGGGCTCTGATCTGGCCCTGGTGCCTTGGGGGTGGGGGTGGTCTTTGTGCAGTGGGGGAGGGTTGAAGTGGGGTGGAGGGCTGGAGTGGACACAGTGGAGTCTCCCTGTGTGGTGGGAAGAGGTTCTCCCCTCTACCCCCTTCCCCTTCAGGGGCAGCAGCTGGCAGTGGTGACCCCCCCAGGCCTCACAGAGCCGGGAGACATGGGGCAGAAGGATGGCCCCCCCCAGGTGGGTAAAAGGGGGATGGGGCTCTGGGGTTTAATGGGGTCCTAGTTACAGAGGGGCTATGGGGAGGAGGAGAGAGGAAGTGGGAGTCTGGCGAGGGGGCACTGGGGATCTCTAGGAATCCCAGTTCTGGGCATAGAAGTTGTGAATGATCTGCAGGAGCCCTAGGTAGGGGGGTTCAGAAGGGGATTGGGAGGACCCTGGGTGGCTCAGATGGGGGCTCTGGGGGCCCCAGGTATGGGGGGGTACTGGGAGTGCCCAGTGGAGGTCCTTAAGGAGTCCCTGGGGGGTCTCAGGTACAAGTGCCCCTTGCTGACCCTTTTCCCCACACAGGTCCAGGAGAAGAAGGAGCAGGGGGATGCAGTGGCAGTGGACTCTCCCCAGCTGCGCCAGGCTGAGGACCATGCGCGGTCTCTGACCAAAGCCCTGGCCCAGCTGGAAGCTGCCCATGCTGAGGCCCTGGAGGAGCTGGCGAAGTCGCAGGCCACGCGTGACCGGCTGGAGGGGCAGCTGCTAGAGTTGCGGCAGGAGCTGGAGGCGCAGGGGCTGGAGGCTCTGGTGTTGAAGGGGCGCCGTGACGAGGTGCAGCGAGTGTGGAGTTTGCGGTTGGCGGAGGCTGAGGAGGGGCTGGCTGCAGCCCGGCAGGAGCTTGAAGGGCTGCGCCAGGCCCATGTGGCTGCCCAGACCCGGCTGCAGGCGACTGAGGAAGAGGCCAAGAGGCTGCGAGGGCTGGAAGCTGAGGCGGGCAGCCTGCGGGAGCAGCTGGAGGGGCAGCGGCGCCAGGCTGAGGCTTTGCGGGAGGTGAGCGGGTGACGGGTTGGGGGCACACACACGGGCTCCGGCTTCAGGGACTGGGGCTGAGTATCCATCTGGAGGGCTGTGGGGCTGAGGCACCCAACAGGGGGCTGGAGGGGGCTGGGGAGCAGGTAGCGAGGCTCCAGGGTAAGGTCTACAGTGGGAAGGGATCCCATGGTGGGGCTCTAACCCTCTTGTCTTCCTCCCTGCAGGAGCTGGGGGCAGTGCGGCGCCGGGGGCAGGAGCAGGCGCAGGCTGGGGTGCGGCTAGAAGAGCAGTTGGCACAGGTCGAAGAAGAGGCACGGAGCCTGCGGGACCAGCTGGGGGCCCGCCAGAGGTGGGGCAGGGCGTGCTGGGGGGCTGGGGCGAGGGGGGCAGTTTGGGGAACTGGGTTCAGATACCTCCTTTCTCCCCCCTCCTCCCTAGGCAATGCGAGGAGCTGGAGCAGTGCCTGGAGAGGCTTCAGGCCCAGCCATCCCCTGGTCTGGGTGTAGAGCCCCTCAGTTCCCCCAGAGATCCACCCCGCCAGGTAAGTGTGCACTCCAGAGCCCTCATAGAGGCCTCCCCACCTCCACAGAACCCCTCAAAAATGCCCACTACCCCCCACCTGCTAATGTTCTCTTAACCCAGAGCTGTTCCACTATCCCTTGCTCTCACTGTGCCCCATACAGCCTGGCCGTGCACTGCTCTAGCCTCAGTCACCTCCTTTCAGCCCCCCAACACCTCACTCTATCACTCACTCTGTAGCCTCTCCATTTCCCATCCCCCATATAGCTTCTCAGTGCCCCCTCCAGCTCCCAACCTTACTCTGCCTCCCATTCTCCTTCCCCCCCTTTCCTGGACAATCCCCTTTTCCCTGCATCTCATCACCTGCTCTGTGCCCCTAGGTCCTGAGCCCCATGGGAGAGCAGCCCCCCAAGCCCCCAGAGGCAGAGGCCGAGGACCAGGGGGCCAACAAGTCAGGGGGCCACATGCCTGAGATGGAGACCAGTGTAAGTGTGTGTGAGGACCAGGGGGCTAGAGGTGTTGGGGGTGTTTTGGGTGGTGGGGAGGGGGACTAGAGCCTGGGGAGAGCTGTGGAAGTCCCCAGCTAATGCTCTTCCCCCCCACATTGATACCTCTCCCAGACCACAGGGCAGCTGGAGGGGCAGCACAACAGTCTGCAGGAAGAAAATGCCAGGCTGCATGCCCAGGTGGCTGAGCTCCAGGTGAGACCCCTGTCCTCTGACCCCTAGCCCCAGAACCCTGAGGGCTCACAGCTCCTCCCAGCCCCCTCAAGGGCCCATGGTGCTGACCTCTGGACCTTCTGATAGCTCTTTGACTCCCCCCCTCCCCCATGCCTGTGGCACTGATCCCTGGCTTGCCCAGAGCCCTGTGACTTGTGACCCCTGCCCCCAGGGCCTGTAGTGCTAACCCCTGCCCCTACCACCTCTCCACAGCCATGTGTCCCCTGCTCCCCACCCACCCCAGCCCTATGACCCCTGACCCTGCCATAGCACTGTGATCCCTGATCCCCCATCCCCGGGGCCTGTGGTGCTGATCCCTGCCCACTCGAGAGCGCCATGATCTCTGCCCCCACCACAACCCTATCATCCTGATCCTTCAACAGTCCTGTGACCTCTGACCCTGCCTCTGGGCCTGTGACACTGACCCTGCTGTAGCCCCAGGACCCCTAACTCCCACCCCCTGGGGCCTGTGGTGCCAACCTCTGCTTCCTCCATAGCACTGTGACCCTTGCCCCTACCATAGCTCCGTGACCTGTGACACCCGCCACCACCCTACAGTCCTCCCCATAGTGCCTGCCTCCTCCATAGCACCTTGACCCCCATCCTCCAGGACTTGTGATGCCTACCTCTGACCCCTTCCACAGCCCCCTGATCCTGCCAGTGCCATGACCCCTGACCCCTGGACTTGTGGCACTGAACCAAGGCCAGGGATCAGTGCCACAGGAACGGGGGGTGAGGATTAAAGAGCTATCAGAGAGTCTGCAGGCTCATGACCCCTGCCCCTCAGCCTTGACCCCCAAGCTCAACATAGCACCATGAGCCCTGACCCTGAGGCCATCAGCCCTGCCCTAGAGCCTCCTGACTGCTACCCTCCCTGTGCAGGGGCGCATAGCAGGGCTGGTGGCAGAGGCGGGAGCAGCACGGCGGGCAAGGGACGCGTGGCGTGGGCGGCATGAGGGGCTGCGGCGGGAGCAGGCTGGGCTGGCACGGCTCCACGAACAGCAGGGTGCCCGCCTTGAAGCACTGCTGAGCCGCCAGGCCACCCTCCAGGCTGCGCTGCGGGCTCTGCGCCTTGAGCACCGCCAGCTGCAGGACAGGTACTAGAAGTTGGGGGGCTCGTGTGGTGGCTTGGGTTGGGGTTAGGGATGGGGCAGGGGTCATGGTCTCCCGTGGAGTTTGGCATCCTGAGGGTCAGGGGTCAGAATGAGGAGGAGGAAGGACGTTATGTGGGTTCAGGGCTTAAGAGGTGGCGCGTATGGGGTGCTTGGTGCTCTGTGCTGGGATTGAGCAGAGGCAGTGAGGGGGACGGGTTGTGCTCTCTCATGGGGTTAGGCACCTTGGAGGTCAGGGGTCAGGACTTGGGGGAAGGGAGGTTTTGTGGGGTCAAAGGGGCAGGGCCTGATCTGGAGTTTAGTGGCCTTGAATTCAGGGGTCAAAGATCAGGGCATCAGTTGAACTTGGTGACCTGTACTGGGGTTGCAGGGGTGGGTTTTGGTCTCCCATGGAGCTTGGCACCTGGGGGATTGGGGGAAAGGCCTCAGGGGACCCCCTTGGAGCTTGATAGCCGCCAAGCTGGAGGGGTCGGGCAGGTATGGAGAGGTCAGAGGTCACAGTCTTGCTTGGAGTTTGGTGGCCTGGCCTGGGTTTGGAGGTGGGGGCAGGGTTGTGGTTTCCCATGGATCTTGGCACTTTGGAGATGAGGGGCCAGATATCAAGGGAAGGACTTGGGGGGGAAAGGGCGGTTTTGTGGGGTCAGAGGTAAGGGTTCATTTGGGACTGGGCTCAGGCTCGGAAGCCCTGGGAGGTTTCACCCCTGCTGTCCCCCAGGCAGGCCGCGCTGGAGGGAAGTCCGGAGCTCAAGGAGCAGCTGGAGGCAGCTGAACGGGACCGGCAGAGCCTAGCCCAGGAGCGGGGCCGGCTTGAGGAGCAGCTCGACCGGTACTGAGGCCTTGTGGGGTACTGGTGGGAGTGGGGGAGCTAGGGGCAAGTGGGGGTGTTGAGAACATACAGCAGGCACTGGGGGCCTGGAAGGTGTTGGGTGGGACTTGGGAGGATTGCTAGGGGCTGGGGGTGGCAATGGGGGGCCTGGGGCAAGGTGGGGGGCACTGCGGGATACTGGAGAAGAAGCAGGGGGTTGGGTGTGCCTGGGGGAGAAAGATGGCTATAGGTCCCAGGGGCTGTGGTGGGGAACTGTGGGATAATGGAGGACTAGCAGGGCACTGAGGGGGTCCATGATGCTCCGTTTCCCCCCTCCCAGGGCACGGACAGAGCTAGGGGAGCTACGTGGGCGCCTGCCAGGGCTGGAGCTGGAGCGGGTACGGCTGGCAGCTGAAACGGCCGCACTGCGGGACCAGAACCACCAGCTTGAGAGTGCCCTGGGTCGGCTGGCTGACCAGTGCCAGGTGGGTGGGAACTGGGGGCAATGGGGAGGCTCATGGGATACTGGGGGAGTGGGGGGGGACTGGGGGCTTAGCAGGCCACCTCATAGGATGTGGTTGGTGGGGTCTAGGGGGATAGTGGTGGGGGGCTGTGGGATGCTGGAGGGGGTCCTAACCTCCCCTGTGATCCCCCCAGTTCTCCCTACTATAGGGTGGGCAGAGCTGGAGGGGGGGATTGTGGGATATTGGAGGATCAGGGGATTGTTGGGGCAGTGGTGGGGGATAGTAGGATAGTGCAGGGTTGGGGGTGGTGGTAGGGGATTATGGGATATTGGAGGAATGGAGCGAGCATTGGGGATGGTAGAGACTTGTGGGATACTGGAGGAGCAGCAGGGTGCGCTGGGAGGTTCCATCCCCCTTGCAGGTCATGTGCAGAGTTAGTGGGTTCCAGGAGGGCCTCAAGGGGTGTGCCCTGCCTTCCAGGGGCGTGGCTCGGAGGGGTGTGGTCTTTTAATTCATAGTCCTGTCCCCTGTGCCCCCCCCCTCAGCTCCTGGCCCAGCTGAAGGCGACCCAGGAGGAAGAGAACCGGGCACTGCTGGGAGAGCTGCAGCGCCTGGGCCGGGACAACCGCCGGCTGCTGGAGCGGAACATGGAGGCTCGGGAAAAGCACCATGAAGAGCAGCGCGAGGCCCTGTGAGAGTCTCCTGTCCCCCGGACCCAGCTCAGGAGCAGTACCAGGCCCTGGGAGAGCTGCCTGCCCCCATCCCCCCACACCTGGCACCTTGCATTACTGACCCCCCAGCTCGGGTGCAGTACCAGGCCGTGGGAGACTCCCAAATCCCCCCACATATCCCTAAACCCCACCCCACCCCACCCCACAATCCCAATCCACCCTAAAAAGCAGCACCAGGCCCTGGAGTTACTCACTCCTGGACCCTGGGCCACCAAACCCACCACAGAAAGCAGTGCTAGGCCCCACCACTGGCCCTGTACCCAGCCCTGGGAGTCGCCTATAACCCACCCCCATTCTGCCCACCTCTGCACAGGGAGAAGCTGAACGAGCTGCGCCGGGAGAAACAGAAGCTGGTGGAGAAGATCATGGACCAGTACCGTGTGCTGGAGCCCGCCCCCGGCCGTGGCAAGTGAGTGCCCCCCAGCCCTCCCCGATTTCCCCTGCCCCCCTCACGCTGCTCTGCCTGGCTCTCAGTACCCTCCTGCTCCTCAGACTCCCCCATGCTGTTCTTCCAATACCCTGATGATTCCCTGCCCAGGAAGCAGCTGCTTACTGGGAGCAGAAATGGGGGGGGGGGGCTGTGGAGGACCTTGGGGAGGGTTGGGGGCTCTAGGGGGGAGTCTGGGGACCCTGGAGGTGATGTGGGCTGGGGTCAAGTGGAGGGGCCACGGAAGATGTGGAGGAGGCTTTGACCCCTTTCATGCCCTCCCAGGAAGAGCGGCTGGCTCACAGATCGGATGCGGTGGCTGGTGAGGGCAAGGCGGGAGTCCCCCCGGGACCTGGTGCGGCCCCTGGCTGAGGGCAGTGGTGACTCTGAGGGGCCCAACGGGACAAAGGGGGCTGTGCCTGATGGCGGTGAGACCCCCCCCCGCCCCCAGGAGGCACCCAAGGGTTTGGGACATCCGAGCTCTCAAATGTGGAGGAGAACCCAGGTGTCTGGGAGGGTCTTGGGGTGTCCCTGCCCGGGTTCTGGGGAGACTGCAGAGGGGAGGGAAACCAGGCATCTGGGACACGGTGGGCAGCCTCCCTGCCCTTCTGCAGGGGGAAACCCAGGCACCTGGGCCGGGCTGGTCATGCCCCTCACCCAACATAATTTGGGGGGCTGCAGACTGGGGCTCCCAGGATAGCCCTACAGGTGTGGGGGGGGGCAGGGGGAGGGATGTCTGGGCATCCCTATTGAGCTGGGGAGGGGGGCAGGTTGAAGAGGAGACGGAGAGGAACCTAGGGGTCTGGGCCCACCTCATGGTGCCTGAGCCTTACTGGGGGCCCGGAGGCCATAAGAACCCAGGCATCCAGGCTGCCCCTCTGGTTCCTGGGCTTCAGGGGGCTGGTGGGGACGGGGGTCTGGAAGAACCCAGGGAGTCCTGGGGGAGGGTGCCCTAGCTCCGTTGGGGCGGTTTCAGGCACCCAGCGCCTGGGCACTGACCCCCTTCCCCTGCACCCGCAGGCCCCAGCCCCCAGCGGTCCCCAGCCCTCCCACGCCAGCGCCTGAGTTCCCGGGTGGGGACGTCTGAAGAGGGGGTAGAGCTGGGCCCCCGCCAACGTTTCCGCCAGCGCCCCCGGCCCCTAGGCTTTGTGGGTGGGGCCTGGGATGGCTCTGCCCCCTGGGAGGTGCCCCCGGACACGCCCCCCCTAGGGCCCACCCCCGAGGAGAGAGGTGAGGGGGAGTGGGTGGGGGCCCGTGGGTGGAGGTTGTGGAGCACACCAAGGGCTGGATGGGTGGGCTTGGGTGGGGCAGGGGTTGGCTATAGGTGGGCGGGGATTCAGTGTGAGGGTGGGGCCAGGAAGGTCAGGGTTAAGCATGCGGCTGGACCTGACCAAAGGGGGAGGAGTAAAGGAATCGGGGGCGGGGCTAGGGTGGGGCTTGTTGGGGGCGGGGCGAGAGCTGTGTGGGGCAGCGAAGACAGCCTCCTGACAGCCCGTCTGCCGCAGGCCCCCCCCAGGGCGAGGAGAAGCCCCCCGCACCAGTGGAGCCCGGCCCGTGACAGCGTCCGCACCGCCCGGGGAGCAAGAGCCACGGACACGGGGCAGGGCTGATCCACACCCCCCC
>JAGPOW010002462.1:117081-129146 GCA_030014935.1 Caiman crocodilus | reverse complement strand
AGGATCTGGAGGAGAAGAGGGAAACCCCCTCCCCCTCCCTTCTGCTGTACCATATTTTATCCAGTGCTGGCCCATGAGCTCTAGGTGCAGGGGAATAAGCTCTAGGATGGTCCTTGCAGTCTTTCTCTACCCAGGGAGAGTCCCTGGTGACATGGGTTCTGCCCTGGGGTGTCATATAAGAGAATGGCAGGGATGTTGCTACCTCTGTATAATTTTGGGAAAGCTTTTGGGGCATCCTTAATATAAGGGAAGGAACACCCTTTACCATGCGGGTGGTAGGAAAAGAGGACCAAGAATGCCCAGATACTATTACGCCATTAAGCTTAGGAGCACCCGGCCTCTTCTGCCAGAGGGCCTCCCAGTGACACATTCCCCCACAGCCCAGCTCTGCCATCACTTCCTTCCTCATTTCCCTGAGGTGTGGGCCGTGGTAGGAAGTTTGGTCAACGAAAGTTTATGCCTTGCCATAGTTTTGTAGGCATCAACATGTATACCGGATACGCTGTTAGGGACTAGGGCACGTGCAGTTAGGGAAGGTCATCTGGTACTTGGGTGACTGACAAATTCAGTCACCTCAGTGATTTACCAAATTGGTTCAGATAAACAAATTTGACCTATACTTGGGTGGCTTAACAGGAGGTATAACAGCTCCTGGATTTTCAGGGAAGGAATATGCTTCAAGAAGCAAAATGAATGGCCTGGAGATTTTATTGCAGAGACTTGACCAAACTTCCTTTCTTCAAGAGACCTTGATCTTATGCATAAAAGATAACAGCAATGCAAGGTTTCAGAAGAGGGTGGAGGAAATGGCAGAGATAGGATACTTGGTTGAACTTCCAGGTACATGAATTTGTGTTCATTTCTTTACTTTTCATTGACTCTTCAGAACATGTCAGGGTTAATGTAGTTAAAACAATAAAAGTTGGTCCAATAACAGCTATCACACAAAAAGCCTTGCCTCTCAGACATTTCCTGGACAACCATGGCTTCCACACCACTGCAGCCCTGCTACAATAAACATAAATCAATGATCATTCATTGCCTTCCCTCCTAGTAACAAAATATATTGCCCCTGCTTTGAGGTAGCAGCCAGCTCCAGGACAGGCTCTGAAACAACCAGAACTCTGTGACTTTTATCTCCACTTTAACGCTTAAGTTTTTTTGGTCATGCAAGGCAGGTCACTTAAGTCCACTAGAGCTGCCAGGGGTGGGAACCTGGGGGATGGCTTATGCCATCAATGAAGAGAATTCCAGGACAGAAAATTCATGTATAGGGAGAGATAGCTAGCCACCTTACACTACAGTCAGGAAGAAGGCAGGAGAGAGTGGTATTTTAGAGAGGCAAGGTTCTTTGGGTAGATGTGATCTCTTTTATTAAACCAACTGAGTAATTGGAAAAAAACTTCTTTGCAAGCTTTTGGGCACAATCACCCTTCTTCAGGCACAGGGAACTTCCCTAGATTTTCCACCATTGATCTCAGAATAGCTATTCCTGAACAACAAACCTTTGAAAACAACCTTGAATATGAAACTGCAGAACAAGAAATCATCCACAGACTGGACTGTGTAATGTATGGTCTCAACAGAGACTTGTGTTTGTATCCCGTTAACTGGATTATTTCTAACAACGCCTATGTTTTTATTATCCTTAGCTTTTAAAATCCCTCAATGGGTTAATTGCTTTAGTCCCTTTTTCTTTCTTCAACCCACATTCATCTCTCCGAAGTGTCCCCTCCCCTTATGCCCTTCTCCCTCTTCCTCTATTCTTTGCATGCAAGTCCATTCAGAGCATCTGATGAAGTAGAGCGTCTCCTAAAAGAGCTTATGCTGCTCTGTAAAGGGTAAAGTTACACATTACACCTGGACCATACTAAGGGCCTTTCAAACACAGGGTCCATGCATTAAATCTTGGTAACTCATGCTAAGCGAGTGTCTTAGTGTTACACCACTTAAGCAAAACTCTGGGCCATGTTACCTAGCTTGCGTTAGGGTAAATTCAGTTTGCTCCATCAATGCTATCAAGCTAATATTTAACATTATTTATATTAAATATAACATAAGCAACTTGCAATCCCTTAGCACCCCAGGGTGCACTGTTCCCCATCTCCTGGTCTCCAGAGCAGGGGCAGAGCCCGTGTGTCCTGGCTCCTGGATACACCCCTGCTCTCCAGGCCTCTAGTAGCAAGTCAGAGTGGTGCAAGCAAGAAACGGTATTAACCCTTAAAGTGCAACTGTTCACAGCACATTCTTCCTTTAACACCGCCTAACTTTCCATAGATTTAGCATGGTCTAGGTGTAACATGTATTTCACCCTTAGATAGCATTCTCAATTCATAGTAGTAAACACATTATGATCTTTCTGAGTTATTTGCAACAGAAGAATCCATCTATTATTTTAATAGTGGAAAAAGAAGTGTGAACAAAGAGCTGGCATTTCCTGAGGGGGAGGGGGAGTGTAATGAAGAGTGCTTCTCAACCTTTTTTCTCAAAAAGGTTGAGAAACACTATTTTACTGGGTGCTGAGATTTGTCACCTAATAGGCATCTAAATATCTTTAAATAGCTGCTATTCACAGGTATGGCTCAAAGATTGAAGTTTATGATTCACAGCTACTCCTCTCCATTGTGACCCTGCTGAGAACAGTGCCATCTCTGTGCCTATGCCCATGATTTGTTACATCTTCGCATAGTGAGGTTCCCTAGTTTAAAATCTAGCTCTTCAAGCCGAGACTTTCAACTCCAGCAGCCTGCACATGAGAGTTATGCAAATGTAGTGCAACAGAAACACTTCTATTCCTAATGAGAGAAAGTGGCTGCTGATACCACTGTGGTTCCCATTTGGTATAGCCTACCAGGATACCAATAAACACACCTATCAAAAGCAACTCAGATACCATGAAGGAAGTCAGTACGATGGCTCACGTGTTTACTGTTGTATTTTGCCTTTAACAGAAAAGACAAGGGAACATTTTTGCAACTCCGAAGACATTTTAATGCAATTTATTTTTTTTGTTTTGCATCATGGAACACAGGAACTATTTGCTTAAAAATGTAAAATTTTAGAAATAATAATAATAAAACAAAACTGTTCAAATCTAGAAATAATTCATTTTCTCCTTCCCTTCCATCTTCGTCCTTTTAGTCCCAAAGGAACACGAACCAAATTCCTTTGATGCTTGGAGCTCTCTGCTCCCTTCAAGCCCCTATAACTTTGCTTTAGGCCACATTTGTTAACATTTCAGAGCCAAAGCCAGCAGATACAATCTTCTCGTTTCAGAGATGGCCCCAAGCCTACAGACTCCCTCCTATCTCCTGCCAGGCTGATCCTGGGCCTGGAGACTTGGGGCTTCCCGTGAGGTGGTCTACCCTCTTGCAGCGTGTGTCTGGAGAGCAACACCACAGCCTACATCTTTCAATTAATTTTTGCACCTTTGTTGCCAATTCTTTTTTCTTTTCTTTTTTGTTTTATCTTTACTAACTCTATCAAGCTAAAAAGTGCCTCATCTCCACTGGGCTTTACTTAGAGCGAGCTCTTTGGAGTTACACAGCCGGAAACAGAAAATAAAAGGAGAAATACAATGTGATTATTGAATCCCAAGAAACACAGGAAAGAGGGGTGTATGAAAGACAATATGAAACTAAGTGAAGAAGACTGAGAAAAATGAGTCAGGAAAAAGCAGGCCCTTTCTTTTATCTGAATATTTAATGTTTTCATTCAAAATCAAAATACCTTGCTGGCTGTCTTTCAGACGGCCAAATATTCCAGTTCAAAATTTCAGCAGCCATTTGTCTCACAACTCATGCTTGCTTTTTTAGAGCATGTATTAGAGAAAGTCATTTTGGATGGAGCCTTATGGCTTGTCTGTGTTACAAAGGCTTTGGTGGCACAGTGATGCCAAAACAGATGTTAATTGGCAAAACCCCTTACGGGAGACAGAGGAGAGGATTTGTTGGCATTGTTTAATCTCTCTGTACCAGAGTCTCTCAAATTAGGATGTGTGTATCACTGGGGTTATGCAACATACTTCTGTAGGGCATGCAAGGAGGAGGAATGGGAAAGAAAAAGAAGGGGAAAAGGAAGTGGAAGAAAAGGGAAAAAGAGAAAGAAAACAAACAGCTCTACATGATCTCGTTGGTTGTTGCAGAGCTCATGGTATCACTGTAATGACATAACTCGTTACACAAGCTTAGGGGCATGCCTCAGTATACGAAACCTGAAAAGGGGTTAATCCAGTCCCTTAGCATAGTCCTATAATGGGTTTGTTTTATTGGTATCAGTGATCCCTGCATGAGAGGTGAGCTGGCATTGTGATGTTGGTTACGACGGTGGGGTTTTTTTTGTTGTTGTTGATTTTTTTTTTTTTAAACCATTCCTAGAAGACGTGTCAGAAATGTCATGTGCTGTAGACTCATCCTAAACATATACCTTTCAGGAACATGCGGCCCTGTAATTTAGGGACACAGTCGGAAGTGGGTTTTCCTCCCCAGGCAGAGTAAAGGCAGGATTCGCTCACCCATGAAAGAGGCTGGAGGGTAAGTAAAGATAGGGGCCTCATAATGGCCATTAAAAAATACCACCTGCCCCTCTTCATAGTCCACATAAACCCCAATCACCCTGAGGCTCTCAACCAAGGGAAGCAGGGTTACAGGAGAGGTGAGAGCTTGGTAGCGACTCTCACATTTCCCCACAGCCCAGATCCCCTCCTCAGGGTTAATGTTCATTCTCCCCTTCCTCCTAACAGATTCTTTTGCCACCCCGACAGCCCAGGCCCCTTCATCCAACACCTCCACCTCCCAGTAATATTTCCCAGAGGAGAAGCCCTCACAGCCCAACACACAGCGAGAGGAATCAAATCTTTTCAGGTTGTTAGGTACGTGCCGCCGAGTGTCTTCCCATCTTACGTCCTTCCCATCCTCTGATAGGACTAGGCGGGGATGAGCTGTTTCTGGATCCAAAGTCAAGTTCACTAAGTAGAAAAAAAGCAAGAACCAGAGCATCAGCGGCAGAGCTCAGTCCTGGGATGGGCTGGGGCCATTCCTCACCCTCCCCAGCAGCCCAGTGCAGGCTGGGACACTCCCTGATCCCTGCATCTCCGGGGCTAGAGCCCAGGGAGCCACTTCTCTGTTGGGGCTCCTTTCCTGTTGCAGCTCCCTGATCCTCCTGGTTGGGGCTACAGCACCAGGGAGGAGGAAAGGAAAGAGGGTACCAACAAAAAACTGCCTGCAGGTCTTGGTCATGGGGGTGGGGTAAATAGGGAATAACGTGATTCGGGGCAAAATGAGAGCTCAGGGGTAATTGGTGTTGGTGGCTGAGGAGGAGAGACTCTGCTGCTCATGGGGAAACAGAGAAAACAAAGCTAGTAACAATTGGGAAGTTTTTAAATGAAAGAGCTTAAAGATTTCTTTTTCATGAAAAAAAAAAAACAATTTTAACATTTTCAACCCATTTGACATTGTTTTTCATAAATGTCATAGACTTTAGGGCTGGAAGGGACCTTGGAAGATCATCAAGTTCAGCCCCTTGTCCCAGGAGCAAGAAATTATCTAGAGTCAAGGGATCCCAGCAAGATAAGTGTCCAAATGTTTCTTAAAAGAGTCCAGAGTATGTGCTTGCACCACCTCTGGAAACAGCCTGTTCCAGGCCTTGGGGGCTCGGACAGTAAAGAAGTTCTTCCTTATGTCCAGCCTGAAATGGTTTTGGAGGAGTTTGTGACTGTTTGACCTTATCGTCCCTTGGGGTGCTCTGGTGAACAGACATTCCCCCAGATCCTGATGTACACCCCTTATATACTTATGGGAAGCTGCCAGGTCCCCCCTGAGCCTTGTGCTTTTCCAGGCTGAAGAGTCCTGTGGCTCTCAGCCTGTCATCCTAAGGCCTGTTCTCCTGCCCTCTGATTATGTGCATGATGCTCCTCTGCACTCTCTCAAGCTTTTCCACGTCCTTTTTAAATTGTGGAGCCCAGAACTGGGTGCAGTACTCCAGCTGCAGCCTGACCAAGACTGAGTACAGCAGGAGGATGACATCCCGAGATTTACTTGAGAAGCATCTATGGATGCAAGCCAGAGTTTCGTTCGCTTTACCAGCTGTGGCATCACACTGGTGGCTATTTATGAGGAACATTACCTAGTTCTTTGCACGATTCAGTACTTGTGCCCCAGTCCTTTACTGTTATTTGATGGGCTTCGCATTCATTTGGAACTGGCCAGAGCACACCCCCTCTCACAGTCAGAGGCATCCCCTTCCTGCTCTCCTTTCCCTACCTTGGAAATCCCTCCGCACCTCTTCCAGGTCAATATTTGCCTGAGAAAAACTGCTGATTTTCTCTTCCAGCTCCAGGGAAATCTCCAGTGGGTCTGGGATCTTCTCTTCCCACCTGGAAGGAAATAGGCTGTTTCAGTTAATTACTGTTCGGGCCCATAATTATTCTCCGTGCCTCACAGTATCTAGCATCTCTCAACATGAATTTCATATTAAAAACTAACTGTTGCTGAAATCCTGAATCCATTGAGCTCCACAGCAAATTCCCAGTGGCTTCAGCGGAGCTGAGCATTCACCCAGGACTTTTATGCATACAGACCTCAGTTGAAGCTTCACTCCAGGGGCATCATAAAGGGTGGATACGTGGGCCATGAACCCCAAATACTGCTTAAGAAAGGGTGCTGGAATTTAGTAGAGGTGGGTGGCCATATGCCTCATCTTCCTGCCTTTCCCCTCAGGCTTTGCATCTGCCATGCAGCAGCCCCAGCACTCAGGTGCAGCACTGGGCACACAGGGAGGGAGGGCAGAGCAACAGTGCTGGCCAGAGATTTGCTCCCAAGGGAAGCCACTGCCATTGGGGTATCAGTTAACCCTCTTGCCTCCTTTTTTTGGCTGCAGAATTTTGAATTTTAAATCACAATTCAGTATACATTTTGGTGGCAGCTTCCATATCAGCCCCTGTAGCAGCAACAACTTGCCCTGGCCACTGCCCCTGCCCCATGAGCTGCCGCTATCCAAGAGGCAGAACTGCCCAGTTATGCCCCTGCTTTGCCTACTAATGTTTCATTAGTATGTTTAAAATATGTCCTGGTAGGACCCATCTGAACCAGAGGCAATAACAAGCAGAGCTTGCACCTTAGGCAAACCCTGCAGGACAGCAGAGTGGGGGTGGAAAGGTGAGGTGCTGGGAATGGGGTGGGAAAGTCTTCCCCACTCTGTGGACTTAAAATAGGCCCCAGCTGCTGCTTCCACAGCATGGTCTGCACAGCCGGGTTACTGCTCTTACAGCAGCAGTGGAGTGTCCGTGCACCCGGCTACTGCTGCAACCGCGGTGCCATGGGGCTGCTGCCAGACTGCAGACTCCACAGGCATCATTTTAGTACTAACGTTAGCACCCAGGGATGCTGCTCCTCGTGCCCACCCCTTGTGATCCCAAGGCCACAAGGAAGTTTATTCCTAAGTGGCCAGTTTCACAACAGTTTGTACTATGGACATCTGAGTGGTAGGAAGCCACATGAGAGATTTCCACAGTGGGTCATCCAGAAGT
Organism: Caiman crocodilus; assembly: GCA_030014935.1. Classification (NCBI taxonomy): domain Eukaryota; kingdom Metazoa; phylum Chordata; order Crocodylia; family Alligatoridae; genus Caiman; species Caiman crocodilus. Next base: position 121,621 of record JAGPOW010002462.1, on the reverse strand, counting down.
TACTGGATGGTAATGACTTGCCATCACAGCTAATCTATGTATGAACCTAGACAACTGGAGACAATTTATTTTTCTTTATATTTTTAAAACAGCTCCTTTATTGAGAGGTCTGCCATGCATTAGAAATCCATTGTTCCTTCCCTTCTGTCTTAGAGGAAGAAACACTAAATTTTCCTGATTAGGAAGGCCCTGAGAGGGGTTATCAAGTCCCAACCACCTACTTTTGTTTGGGTCAAAAGGCCCCAGGTAAGTGGTTTTGGTGGTCATCACATATGACAAAATTAAAAGACCAAGAAGGAATAGGAGTGGGGCCCCTTGGTAACAGTGATCCTGTCCCATGAGCAGCCTATTTAGATCAAAAGGTCTTCAGACCATGCATGGTTCTTTTGATATGCATTTATACAGCATGATGGAGCATTACGGACCTATGGTTTCAAGCCTCAAGGCATTACCACAATACAGCTAAATGCTATTCATAACACAATAAAATGATAGAGGGTAAGAAGGAGCCACATACCTGCTCAAAATGCTTCTGCAGTCCTGCAAAGGCAAGTAAGAGAAGGAATTTTACTCCACAGTGAAATCAATGTGATTGCCTGCTTTGCTGTTAACTGAGCTTTTGAGCAGGACTGGGGAGAGCTGGATACTAGTCCTTGCCGGGGAACTCAGCGTGGGGCTTACTTCACCTATTTCATCAACTATAAAACAGAGATTAGTAATACCAGCCTGTTTTGTAAAGTGTTTTGATTTACTGATGACGACAGCTTGAGGGTACTGTAAACTATGTAAACTCAGGAATATGCTTAGTAACTAATTGCCAAGTCATTTGTACTCCTTTGTATCGCTGGCTCTTTTAATCATAGACATGTGATAATACACATTAAGCAGGCCTGTTTTTACATGTACATATTGCAGGGCTGGAATTTAGCCAGACTTTTGCAACGCTGCTGTGCTGGTGATGTAGGAATTGGTACATTTGAGCTTCAGCTCTTGTTCTTAATTTGTTTCTCAGGTAGCACAAAATGAGGCTGGAGACTACCAGGAGATTTCTAACCACTAGAGAGGAGTGAGCATCCAGAACAGCTTTCCAAAAGAAGCAGTAGGGGCAAACAATGCAATTATTTTTAAAATGGAGACAGGCACATTTATAAAAGAAAATACGCAACATGGTTTCTTGTGAGAGCAGGGAACTGGTCTCCATGGCCTAGATGGTCTCTTCAAGTTCCTTCTTCTTCTTGCTTTAGGAAAGGAAGGTTACTGCTGTACTTTGGGCACTAAACTGAGGCCCAGGAAATGTATTTGTCTATCTGGAAGTGATTTAGAAGTGCTAGAAGCCCAAAAAACAAGGTGGCAAACTAAAAAGTCTGGTATTAAATGATGATCTAAACACAACAGATAGTTTGGAAACCTGATGGAAGAATGAAAACCAGTGGGACACTGTAATATCAGGGTACAAATTCCTTGCCCAACTGATCTTCAGAAGCAAAACCCCCCACTGCCCAACAGACATCAAGTAGGACACAGCCTTTCCTTGACAAGAAATGCTTAACTTGTTAATGCTCCTCCACTGCCACTACAATCAGCCCCTGCCCCAAAACAAAACTATCAAAATCCATGGTTCCTACACATTCCTTTCCCAAAATGTGATGCACCCGATCCAGTGCACCAAGCATTTTCATGGGTGGAACTAAACAGCAACTGTGCCCCAGAATTTTCACACACACAAAAATATACACAGACAGAGAGAGAGCGAGAGCGAGCCTCTCTTGGGTTATGCCAAAAAAGAGATAACATTACATCTTGAAGGAAGCGGAGTCAAACAAGGCAAAATGTTTACCAGAAACAAAAAGAACCATAGAATAGCTATGAACAGAAATCCTACGCTTAAAAATGGTATGGTATTTAGGTTGTACAACAACCACCTGATCAAGATAGTGGACACGACCCTAGAATGCTAGGGGAGGTCAGGCGAGCAATAAAAGCAGGACATATGGTAACAATGAGTGACTGAAGTTATCCACCTATAAAAATCTCTCTTCTGGGAGTGAGAATGACGTCAAGCGTCTGGATATTCCTAATGACTGCTCTGAGAGCGACTAATCCTGGTACCTGCCAGAGAAGCAGCACCCCTTGATTTGGTCCTGAACAGCGCATACAGCCTGGTTCAAGCATTACAACTGAGGGCAAGTGAAACCCAGGGGCATCCGAACCCCAAACCTCTGGGCTTGGGCCTGCACATAGGATGCCTGCCAAAGAATTTGGAAATATCTGAAGCCCCGGGTGGAAATGGAGGATGTTTCCCAGTAGCAGGGCCACTTATGGCTCTTGACTGACTCATGGATTTGGAATTGATTTGGCTGTGTTAGAACACGAAAAAAAAAAACCCAACAAATCAAGCACTATCCATCGATGAGCTGTTCTGTTACAGTGACCACAATAGCATCAAATACAACTCCTTTGTAGGAGGGAACAAGCCAATAAATCCACCACAACAGTATACTAAAAAATGAGGATGTTTGCAGGAAATGATTGTAGCAAGAGACCTTGGACCAGAGTCTTCCACTCCCTCACCATCCTGCTGTTTGGCCAAATGGTTGTAGTTTTCCTGCGACAAACCTCTTTGGGACTAGTGCAGAGTTTACCTGCCTTCCCATGTGGATTGGGATCCCAATACAGGGTCAATGACCTGAGCCCTGCCATAGACAGGAGAGGGACTTTAGATCCAGCTCAGGAGGACACGGCATTGCACAGGGGGAAGTGTAAGATGTACAAGTCTGTACATGCATCTCAAAATGCTATGAGCATAGCTAATTTTAGCCATGTCTGTGGTACTTCCCACCAAGAGAGGAGCTGGATTTGTACCTGTGAGCACATCTAAACCAGCCAGGATGCCCCCAAGCATGCCCTGACCACCCCTGCTTGCATGCTCAGAAACCCTCTGGTGAAACCTCTCTGAGGATCTCCCCATGGTTGCTCTCAAGACTTCAATCTGCAGTTTAAGGACAACTCCTAGGGAGGAACCTAGTGTTTCTTCACGGGTTATTCCAGATTTCATGTGTGCAGAGCCCATACCTAGGAGTGTGTGGGGCCCAGAGCATAATCAGCCCAGGCAGGGCCCAGTGTAGGTGTGGGGGGTGAGTGGACGGAGCCAGCAGTGCTTGACAGCAGCGGTGGTACATGGCAGCACCTATGCAGCACTGACTGCGGGGCCCCCCAAAGCGTGGGGCCTGGAATAGTCTCCCCAATTCATCTCCCACCTCCCAGGACAGTCCTGCATGTGTGACATGAAGTAGGTGAGTGGGGTGTGCTCAGGCATGTCCCAGCTCGGTTACCTTGGCACTATGGTGTACACATGCCCTTAGATGCTTAAGTACCGCTTGGAAGCCCAGTGGGTGAAACGCAGGAGCCCTGGAGCCCATCTGACAGAATCTTACATCCCTTTCCTTAAACCTAACAAAGAACTCAGCCCCGACCTGCAGGAACTCAACCACCGGCTGCTGACACTTCTCCTCCAATTCAGTGATCAGGTCATCAAGATGGGCAACGTCCTCGGAGAACTGGGCAACTCTCTCATCCCTTCTCCTCACAATCTTCGCTTGCAGATCATCCACGCGGGCCACCAAGAGTCGCTCTTGCTCGTGCATGAAATGGTGCAGCTCTTCTATTTCACACACAATCTTCACTTTTTCTGTTTCTAACTCTGCCTGCAAGGAACAGGTATAGACAAGGAAGTAGTAGGAACTGGGGACATGAAGAGGATCAGGGGGACATGTGACTGAGCACTTTAAGTCTAAGTTTTTGGATGGTCTAATTCTACTGTTTTCTGCATAGATGTTCCCATTCACACTAGTAGGAATCAGGCTGTGCATAAACAGGGAAAATTTATGCTAATTGTACATGGCTTATGCTCTACAGGAGCTTTTCCAATGCCAATCACAAATTTATTTTCCTATAACTTCCCACTGGCTACAATGGGGTTGGTGTGCTTTGTGCCTGAAATAACAGAGATAGGCCTTTATCCAGATCCTTGAAAAAGGGTCTCTGAACTGATGAAGAGATGCTGGGGAAGGTAAAAATGAAACAAATGAGGAAAAAAAGAGCGGTAGATTAATCATCCCCTTCCTTTATGTATTAATTATGACAATCCTGGAATCCACCCAGTCGACAGGGACGCTCAGACATCCACAGGGCACACAAGAACATTGAAAAATCCATATATTGTTATAAGGACAGCAAGGACACACGTGTCTGGGTGTGCCACTATGCAGTACACTCCACACACTAGCTTGCACCCCGTGTGCAACTACAGGAACCAGGACAGTGTAGCAGCTCTGATAGTCCATTGCAGCACTGCTCTTAGGGGCTTGGTCCTGGCCATGCTCAGTGCTTTTCTAAGGTAGCTATAGGCAGGATGGGCAACACAGTGGTAGGGAGGGGGTGTAGGCATGCCCACAAGCCAGGCCTCACTGTCACCACCCTGCATGCTAGGCAGCGCAGAGTAGGAAGGGGATGAGGCGGATGTGGGGTGGGGAGAAACAGA
>JAGPOW010002462.1:53748-64316 GCA_030014935.1 Caiman crocodilus | reverse complement strand
GAGGAGGTAATTCCTTAGACAAAATCAAAATTAATCTCAGACCCAGGAGGAACAAAGGAGCAGGGGCTGATCATTAAAGACATGATTTAGTCTTTTCTAAAACACATTAGGCTTCTCTTGCCTGCTCTCTGGGTTTTGAACATTTGTTGTTGTCAAAACAAAAGTTTTTGCAGCTCAAGAAGAGAAATTTTAATCTGAGAACAACACCCTTAGGTAAGGAATATTTTTTTCCTAGTTTCCAAACTAGGAACTCAGGTAAAAGACCCCTAGATGACTGAATTTCAAGAAACTCACAGGGAAGAGTCGGGCTACGTGACATCTAGTCTGACCTTCCACCTCACAAGTGTATTATTCATGTCCCACAAGTGAGGGCATTGGCACAAGCCACTGGTTCCTTACTGTGCTCTCCTGGGCAGCCTCCTCCGTAGGAACCGCAGCATGAGCTTGGTGAGCCTCAGATCAATCACACACCATGCAGATGGGGGTTTGATCCTCCTTACAGGAAAGTTTCAGGGACTCCTGGTGTTTGTCACATGTTCTCTTACTGTGCCTTTGGATGCCTAGGAAGCCAGACATTTGGTGATTTCTGTTGCTCTTGCCAGTTCTGTACTGGATCTGATGTTTCTCTCTTGGGAAATTTCTCTGCATTGAGAGCAGATGGTTTCTGATTTCTCCTGGCACTGGGTGATGCAGGCTCGACAGAAATTGTGCCCACAGTGGATACACCCCTGGGCTTTGAAAAGCTCCGGGCAGATGGAACAAGAAGCTTAATCTCGGAGATTCCCCGGGGGGCTCGGCAGCCATCACTCCTAGCAGTAGGTGTGTAGGTGACTCCCTTTTTGTATGCCCTGGAGCAGGAAGGGGCCTGCTCCTTTCCTGGTCCCTTCTCACTGGCTGAGCAGCAAGGAGCTGTGTGCGAGTTCCTGCTCCTGCCTGGGACCTGCAGAGGGCATGTAGTTTTCCCATTCACTGCAGTGGGTAGCACTCACCTGGGCCCCAGCGACAGGTCCTCCTATTCACAAGAGGCTCTTGTGACGGCTCTTCTTCCATTCCAGTGGGGAATCATAGCTTGTCCTAAGAGGTCTTGGTCTGCTCAAAATCCTACTTCCACCAAGTGCAAAAGGCCAAGGGGACTTATCAGGACTTTTGCTGATCTGTAGACACCAGAATAAGGGTCCTCCTCTTCTAATATACAAGGAGCTTGTGCGCTTGGTAAGGACATGGGAGACCTTGGGTCTCGGCCTACTCAGCCCCAAGGACTTAAACCCACCTCTTCTATACTCCCAGAGTGTCCTAGCTACCAAGAAGTGGGATAGATCAGGCTGTAAAGACCTGGTCCATTGGGCGGCTAAGAGGGAAAGAGTCCTGAGGGTAGAACAAGAGTAAATAAGCAGTAGATGGAGTCTGTGGCAGGGGGAAAAGGGGCTTTCTTTGCCCCCCCCCTGAACAGACAGATGCCCGGGTTCTGGCCCGTACCGTCAAGGCTCTTTAACCATCTGCCCCAGTCAGACAGTTGGCTACATCCCATGATTATGTGCAGGCTGTGGAGTTTTCTTCTGAAGTTTTGCTCAGAGAGCCCGCTGCACCATCCCAGAGCACAGGAGTATGCTGAAATGACCTATGCCATTGCATCCCTTTCCTTTTATTAGCCTTCACAGGCTTTCAGACTTCCCCCAGTGTGCACTGCTGTTGAAGCTCTCAGTTTCTCTGTCTGACACTGCAGGGCAGGAGCACACAGGTCTAGAAAGGGGGGCTTCTTTTCCCAGTGGTTCTGCCCCTCCACAGCTGATGCTCCACCGTATAGTGATCAAACCCGATGTCATCCCTTAGACATCTGGGGAAGAGTCCTCTTTTACCTCCACAAAGAAATGGCAGATAGGCAGCTGTTCAAGACACTTCAACTCTTTTTGATACATATTGAAGGTTTATGATTTTAGCCCATTGTGCAGCAGACATAATGGCTCACTTCTGGCCTGGTGACTAGAGCACTGGGCTGGCAAGTCAGAGTCACTAATTTCTGCACTTTCCAGAACCCAGGAGTCACTTCACTTCACCTGTGTAGGTACACAGCTCTTCTGTATTTTCAAGTGAGGAAGCTCATAGGTGCAATCTTTTCCCCACAGACCTCCAGAGGCCAGCTCTGATGGACACAGGAGGCACTTGCTAGGGGGGTTGGGTCGTCTTTGAAGTGGCCCCATACTGCAGTGAGTACTTGCGCTCAAAGCCTTTCCAGCCAGAGCAGCCTGGTCTCCAGTCTAGCTGCACAGAGAGATGCAGTTCGTGGAAGTAAAGGCTCACTTTACTTCCATACAGACCATACAAGAGCCATACAGGCAGCTTCCACCTCACTGTGGTCCCAGGGAACCTTTCCCTCGTGGCTGGCCAGTGACCTGGCCTCAACAGAAAGGTGGTTTCATACGTGCTGTGTCTGTGGCTTGATAATTAGGTTACTCTCTTTGTGGGAGATCAGCCTTCAAATCCACCCCAGGGGAGGTAATACAAGAATTCGTCCAGCTGCTAAGAAAATTGTGGAAGTGTCATTATCTGTCCTAACAGGGCAAAAGATTTCTGCGCTAAGGCAGCACAGTGTCCCCATGCTTACTATAATCAAGGCATCAGATTCATTTGCAACAGTGCTTCTGCTGTGCCGAGTTCTGCAGGGCTGCCTGTAGCTTCTGTTTCACGAGGAACTTCCATTTGTCCTTGGCATAAATAATGAGAAACTGAAATGCCAAATACCAATTTCAGTTACCAACATCTGTTTCAATACCAAAATGGATACCCTTGGCTGAACTTGGAGAGAAGCAACATGGATTTGTCTGAAGAAACCAAAGGGAGTTTTCTTGCGTATTAGCTGTCAGTCCACAGCCTGTTACGGGGGAGGGAACACAGCAATTAAGTCAGCGGCAGCACAGATTCAAGAGTACTGTAAGATCACTGATCTTCATCACCAGACCTTGCAGGAGTTCTCATTACTGACATGGGAGGGTCATCACCTAGAAAGAAGCAGGTTTCGTGGATTCTCTCCTTTAAACATAGCTTCCCCTCCTAAGCTCCTGGACTTTTACCTGGGAACTCCTAGTGCAAAAAGACCCACCAAGGGCCACATGATCTCACAAGATGGCTTGATCATTTCCCCTCCTTCTGAGCAGCCATTGGGAATAACCAAGGAACCCCAGAAAAGGCTTGATAGTACATATACCATTGGGAACTTAAACCTCTGCAGACTCTGACACCAGTCTGGGCAAGGTCAGGGCATGGTAAGCCATTCTTCCATGCAACATTCGTCATGGGGAGCTTTCTCCTCGGGGCGCCTCTGTATAGGGAAATTCATTGTGGTGACTGTTTAGTACTGACACGGCTGCTCTTCTTTGGGAGTCTGAGTCCTGGCTGCAGAAGCCCACATGTAGTGCAACAGACTGCAAAGTAGACAAACCAGATTGCAATTTTATACTTTATTAAACCATGTATGTGAAGCCACACCGCAGGAGCAATCAGTTAAGAAAGTAGCAAAAATATGAGTAACCCTGCCTACAATATGCAAGTTCATGGTAACTTTGTGTATTCCTTCTCTGCATACGCTCATTTGTATGCAGGTTTGGAGTTTGCAGGCCTTTTTGGTTTTTTTTAACTATTTGGGGATAGAGTGACAACCTTTTCAAAAGGGGAAAGCAGGACTCTCTCTCCCCATCCTATTCCCTTTACCCCATCCTCCCCATAGATTTATTTGCAAGGAGCTGCTCTCCATGCTTCCCAGCTGTATTTCCCAGCTACATGCATGTGTGTGGCGTGCAGATGTGTGGGTGTGCATGCAGCACCCCATATCCCGCTCATGGCTGACCCTTGCAGGCTGGAATGCTGCCTGCTGACAAAGGGAAACCTGCCTTTCCCAATCCTTGCAGATGCTGTGAATCTGGGACAAATGCAGTCCCAGAATCATGCAGCCTGGGATTGAGACTTCCAGTTCCCACTGTGGGACTGCCCTGCCCAATTAGGGATGGGTGGTCACCCTGTTTACAGGTAACGATCTTTGCATTCCTGGTGCCCGTCCAAAACGGTGGAGTTTGCAGGCACACAAGTGTTACAAAGGAAAGCTGCACAAAGGTCACGGAGGGGCCAGCACTCGCTGTGGACTCCCACTGCTGCAGTGGCATGGCCCCTCCGTTCCAGCATAGACAGCATGCGTGTGAGAAACAGATAGGAGTTACTCAGTAGATGATCTTGCATTTGATTATCAAATCCTCAGAAGGAAAATGCTTCCGTGTGTAAGTCCCTATAGCAGATTCAGATAAAGCTGGGGTTGCATAAACAACCTGAAGAGGCAAGTGGACCCCTAGCAGTCGACTCCTGGTGCCTCCTAGCAGTGGTAAAGGTGGCAGACCTCCAGTGGCAGAGCAGCGATGACCTTCAGCAACAGAGTGGTGGCAGGAAGCAGCACATCCCAGAAGCAGTGATGCAGATGAAGAAGCAGCCACCCCCAGCAGCATAATGCAGGCAGACTAGGGCTGGCCTCCCTACCCAGCACTTGCCACTTTGGCTGGGTACATGGCAGAGCTCCTGAATCACAGCAGTCCTAGACGCGTCTTCCTTCTTAGCAGACTGGGCTAGGTGTTAGCCCCTCTAGGATGGTCTGGAAACGGCTGAGAGAGGCTGTTTGTTAATGGTTTGAGGTTTTGGTTAATATTTAAGAGTTAAGGTTTTGTTTAAGGTTATACATTTGTTTCTTTTCCCCTTTCATAAACTCTGTTACAGTTAAATGGTGGTTGCAAATGGGGAAATTTGTCCACTTTCAGCCACCCAGTTAAAATTTATTTTCCCAGGTTCCTGGGTGGGAGCTCAAATCAAAATCATGTAAAACCTCCCAAATATGACCCCAGCTCTTGTTCTTCTTGTCCAATGCCTGGAAGAAGGGTTACATGTTTAATGATTATTTTAAGGCACTTGACACAGCTCCACTTTTCACAGGTGAATGTAGGGACCTCGTGACGACTGCACATCATGAATTTAAACCATCACTGCCAAGAGCTGTTATGAACTGCCCTGCTGCCCATTGTAGTCACTCTTTCGTCTTCGCAACCTTTCCCTTTTCCTCTGCCCTCATTCTCCCCTCCCGCGATCCCTCTTCTCTTCCTCAGGCTCAGCAGAGCTCGCCCTGTAGGATCACAGACAGGAGAGGCAAACAAGCCCCAGAACCCGTTAAGCGATTCTGAAAGCCTCGTCTTGCCTGCTCTGTATGCACGGTGGTGCCCCAGTACGGTGAGGAGCCACCAGGAGAATTTAGCTTCCAGTCGCAGAGCAGAGAACCACAGCTTAGACAAGCCTATGTGTGCGTTTGATGGACTGGAGTCCATCAAGATCACAGAGGGATGGAGACCAGAGCCTAGATAATATCATTACTAAGGTGAAGATGGTCGATCACTGGGTCTCGGGTGTGCAATCGAAGCTGGGATCCCCCCACCACCCAGAACCAGGGGTGGATTCTCTCTTGGGTGAACGAGGGCAGCGGGAAGGTGAAGATCAGGGCCTCAGTATCACCATCGTAAAATGCCACCTGCCCCACTTCGCAGTCCAGATATACCCGAAGCCTCCAGGGAAGTGAGCCCGGGGGAAGGAGGGTGGGATCAGGGACAGAGAGCGCCTGGAACTGTCCCAGAGCCCAGATGCCTCCCTCGGGGTTAAGGATGATCCTCCCCTTCCTTGTCACAGATTCCCTGGCAACTCCCACAGCCCAGTTCCTCCCATCACCCAACTGTACTTCCCAGTAATGTCTCCCTGAGGCAAATCCCTTGTAGCCCAGCACACAGCGCCATGTATCAAATCTCTTGGGACTGCTGGGCAGATTCTGCCCGATATCTGCTCGTCTCACGCTTTTCCCATCCTCAGAGAGGAGGAGTTCAGGATGAGCTGTGTCTGGATCCAGAGTCACATTTGCTGCAGGAGAAACAAGAGTCACAGCATCGGGGCACAGCTTGACCCAGGGCAGAGGTTGGGGCCATTCCCCGCCATCCCCAGCAGCTCTGTGTTGGCTGGGACACTCTGATCTGCCAACCCCCTGCCCCCAGAAAGTGTGTAAGTGCCCTGAGGGCTCGGGGGGGGGGGTAGAAAAGTGGGATTGAAGGAAGGAGTCAGTCAGACAGATACGTGCCAAAGAGACAGTCCGGGCTAGTTAAGATGAGCTCCCAGCACAACAGCTCATACACTGATATGCCTGAGGCCGTATCCCTGCTCAGCAAAGCTTAAACTTTATGAAAGTTTCTGGCTTTTTCCATCACAAAAGCATCTTCTGTAAGTGAATTTAGAGCCACTCCCTCTCATGTTGAATAAATTGCCACGCTGAATATAAATGGCCCCTTCCCCTTAGCCTTTATCACCCCTGCCCTCCTCCAGAGACTGACTTACCGGCTTCCTGCAGTTTAAACACCAGAGTGCCTGCAAAGGAAAGATAGGTAATAAAGAAAAGAGAAAAACAAGTGAGGGATCACATGATGTCAGGTTTTTGTTTTAAGTATCATTCATATAATTAATTGGGAAATTCATCTCTATTTCCAGGAGACAGAAGAGAAGAGAGAGTTTGAGAGAGAGAATAATTCTGAACTACATCCTGGGACATGCTCTCATAAGCCAAAAACCTAGTGTGAGATCTCTGCTGTGACTCATGCTAAATATAGAGGTAGAAAAATGGCTCCATTCAGGATTGCAGCAAAGGAGATGGGGTTACTCCATCTCTGGCTGTGAGGTGTTTGTGCTGGGAGCTCTCCGAGCTCACCAGCTGACTGACAAAGCCTGGGGACAAGCACTTCTGCTGTTTGTGACACTTTTGCAACCTTCCTCCTACCCACTATCCTTCCCTCTGCCAAATTCAGCCACAGGAGGAAAGAAGGGGTGAGCAGCTGTGTTCAGTCCCTGGGTTCTGGATCAGGTGCTCTGGCCAGAGACCTCTTTGAGCAGGCACCGCATAGCCAAAGGGAAGTGTGAATATACCACTACCCTCCCTCTCCCCTCAGATCTAAATGGGATTTAGTGTTGAGAGAGCTTTGAGAAAGTTCCAGCAGAAAATAGCTGTGATCAGGAAGAAAACAGAAATTCTTGATATCGTGATGGAGCTTAATTTGTCCAAGAGCTGTACAGCATTTGTGTTAAGCTCATTCAGCCCCCCATAGGCCAGATGAGGGGTGTATAGCCAGTCTGGAGGCCAGATCATGCCCACAGGACCAGTCTGATGCAGGCACTGCATGCAGCCTGTGCCCTGAACCATCTATGTGTACAGCTTGCAGCATATGCCAGCTCCAGCCCCACTCTCTGTATGTAGCAAACACCCACCTGGGTCCTGCCTATTGCATTTTGGGCTGGGCCAGGATGCATGGTTCATGCAGTGTGGGTCATTGATCTGGGGTGTGTGCTGGTCTGTGCACTGGGTGCAACGCAGGAGGCTTGTGTATGGACCTAATCTGAACTAATCCTGGATACAGCATGCAGGGCCAGTCCATACATGCAGTATGTTTCCCTGATTTGCCCTGAACTGTGTGTAGCTCATGTGGGCAGGATGATTCAGCTCCATGCCCTGGAGCCAGTCTGTGGGCAATGTCTTTGACATCCTCACTTTATGGGAATTAGAATGCATCACTGTGACACAGCCAGGTGTGCTTACAGCAGCTCTCTCTTGCTCCTTTCATGGCAATGCTTCAAGTCTGGCCAGCTGCTAGAGGACAAGTTAATCATACTTTATTGTTGAAGAATGATTTGAAGTCTTATCGTGAAGTGCTATCAAAACTGCAGTCTGGAGGCACTGACTTTGCAAAAGTCTCACTTGGTAGATAGAGTCTGGGGAGTCTCTCTTGTTAGACTCTAACTTCCCTATATGTCTTTCAAAATGTGGAGCCCAGAGCTGCACACAGTTATTGTGAGGCACTTCTCAGGTTTTACACCTAAAGCTCCCATTGATGCAGCTCCAAATTAAATGAGCTTTTTCATTTATTTATTTAACAACTGCATCACATCGTTAACTCACGTTGAGTCTGTCATCCACTAAAACCTCATGAGCCCTTTCAACAATGCCGCCACCAAACCATTGTCTCCCATTCTGTATTTGTGCTTTTGATTATGCTTCCCTAAATGTAGCACCTTGCATTTGCCCAAACTGAACTTTCACCGGATGTCTCTAGCTCAGCTTCCCACTTACGAGTAGAATTCAGAAGAATCTTGAGTATTTCAACTCTCTGCTGCACCATTCAACTAATTAATAAAGAGGTTCAATAACACCAGACCCAGAAGAAACCCTTGTGGAAATCCCCAAACAAAACCCTCTGTCATTCTCACACCGATACATTTATAATGACCATAAGAAAAGGTTGATTAAGTCAGCTATCTATCCATCTTATACTGGTAGTGTTGGAATAATGTTGTAGCTGTGATGGTTCAGGAAAATGCGAGGGGCAAGGCAATCCTTCCCTATCCATCTTGTAGTAATTTCATCTATCCCACATTTTTTCTTGGCAATGTAGCAGCTTAAGGGCAGACAACAGTATGAGAGATGGACAATAAGAGGTGGATCACTGTGCTGTTTTCTTCTGAGCACTAAATACTATATTTGTACTCAGGGGTAGATCTGAGGGGAGGGGGAGGGTAGTGGTGTATTCACACTCCTCCGTGGCTATTTGGTGCCTTCTCAATGAGGTCTCTTTGGCCAGAGCACCTCCTTTCGCACAACTCCAGAACCCAGGGATTGAACACAGCTGCCTTCAAGAGTGACCGTTTTTTCCTCCTGTGGCTGAATTTGGTAGGGAGAGGGACAGTGGGTAGGATGGACATTGCAAGGGGGTCATGAACAGCCCCCCTAGGTATCAGAGCCTCGCATAAGCAGGGGCTCCAGACAGAGCCTGGGGGTAGACCCACTTCTGGCTTCTGCATTAAAAACTGAGAAACAAGATCCCAGTTCCTCCCACCATCACAGAGACAGCACTTACTTTCCCTCCCTAGATCTCTCTTTGGTACCTTGGATGTTCCTCAGAGTTTTCTTGAGAAAAATATCTTTCTTAGAGAATTCCTGGCATCTCTTTTCCAGCTCAGGAGAAATTACCACTGGCAGCTGGATCTTTCCCGTCTCACATCTACAGAGGGAAAAAGGATTTTCTAATCATTTGTTCTTCTTGGATTTTCTCCTTTTCCCCTGGAAGTTATGACAGTTCCTGTGAGACTGACACCTTTCTCATCTCAAATGGATGGAGACAGGTTGCCAATATGTCACGCACTTGACACTCAACAGCAGATCCTGCCCACACTCTGGTGCAGGGTGTGGGGAGATGTGGATCTAGCATGACATCCAGGGAAGTATGAGGGTAAGAAAGGAGGAGCCGCCTACCTGCTCAAAGTGTTTCTGATGTCCTAGAAGGGAGAGAAATGAGGAAGCTCAGACTACATCACCACTGGGTCAATAATGAGTGCAACACCCAAAGTTCATTCATCAGCAACTCTATCAACGGTCATATACACCATCCCCTGCTTGCAGTGCCCATCTGCTGTCTATAATTGGGCAGACAAGGTGATCTCTAGGTGTAAGAATGAACGAGCACTGATTTGACATCAGCTCCAGAAAGACACACAAGCCTGTAGCAGAACCCTTCAGCTTCCCTGGCCACTCCACTGCTGACCTCAGGATTGCTATTCTCAAGCAGAAAGATTTTAAAAGCCAGTTTGAATGGAAAACTGTAGAACAAGAAACCATACACAAGCAAGCCAGACTGTGCTGAGTATGGATTCCTATCCCATTACCTGGATTAGCTTTTGTGTTCCCTGTTCCCATGGCATTTTTGCTCGTACACTTCTCACACCACTCCCCCTCCCTCTTTCTTTCCCACCTACATGTAGTCAAATCACTCACTCACTTTATACTCTGCTCTATGCTGTTTTTTCACAGTATCTGATAAAGTGAACTTGGGTTCACAAAAGCTTGTCATGTTTCTCTCTCTGCTTCTTATTTAGTTAGTCTATCAAGATGAATAGTAACCCTGCCTTCTTAAGAATGAGGGGGTCATCTGCTCAATCCAGAGGCTGGGGTTTGGCTACGCTTTAAGTTCTTGGTTGGGTGTGCTGGGGGTGTGTCATACAAAGCTGGATAACATACAGCACTCACCCAACAAAACCTGAGCTATACTGAGACAAGAGCTGCCTGCCCAGAGGAGTTTTCCATCTATTGACTCCTCTGTGAAATCCTATGAAATATGAACTTTCATTTCTACCTAGGAGAACTTTTACAATCTTTTCTCTGCTGCCTGATGAAGGGTGTTTGTGCCCCAAAGCTTGCAATTATATATGTTTTGTGCAAAAATCTTATTGGTCTAATAAAAGATATCACCTCTATCATGAGCCCTGAAAGCTATACGGAAGGAAGCCTCTCCCCAAATGCTAGGATTTTGATATCCTGCTAACACTGCAATTCTTGGCTGTAAAATAAAGGCCACAAAAGAGATAATACCTCTTTACATAAAATTCCTGCACTGAGGGCTTTAGTGGGATTTGATTTAAGGTGGGAACTATCATCATGTTTGGCTACATTTCCATCTCCATCATCT
>JAGPOW010002462.1:2574-22416 GCA_030014935.1 Caiman crocodilus | reverse complement strand
CCCCGGACACACTGCTGCCTCAGCCACTGGCTCCGGGGACTCAACCTGACAGGAGCCCTGTAGTCTGGATCCAGTCTGGGGCGCAGCATCATTTGACTATTGCTTGACTGTGATATGGAAGATTATCACTGTCATCAAAGAAAAAATGTGACTGGGCACGTTGAATTGATAGTATGTTTCCTTCAGAGCAGAAAGCATGTCCAGCACATGTTTTAGGGGAAAACAAAGCCAAAGACCTTGCTTGTTTGCTGGGTAATTATGTATAAGCATATCATAGCATGTCACACAAACAGATTGTAAAAGTGTTTGCACTGATGAAAAAAAACAGCCGGAGATACCGGGAAAGGCTCTTTGATGACCAGGGATCCTTGTTTTCTATGACAAAAAAGTACCAAATTTTCTGATTTAAAAAAGTAACCCCAAATCCACATTTTTTCCATGATTAAAATGAAACACCGCATTATATATATATATAGTGGTGTTTCATTTTAATCACAGAAAAATGTGGAATTTGGGTTACTTTTTTAAGTCAGAAAATTTGGGATTTTTTTTTATCAGAGAAACCCAGGATCCCGGTTGAGGCCTGTATCACCTGTGTTATGCGCACAATCTGAAACTATGAGCACGTCTTCATTGTAGCGACAGAAAGCCCAGTCAAGACATTACCACAACATGCCCTATCCACCGTATGGGAAAACTTACCAACATTTCCTTCTTGGGGCTTATTAGGGAACATAGTGGCTACAGGTTTTCCGTTAATACTACCCCCCAGAACCAGATTTCCATTAATACTACCTCACCAGATTTTATTTATCTGTTGGAGAACAATCTTGATCTAATTATGATCCATTCCCCTCTCCAATATTAACCTTTTGTCTTAAAGAGATGAACAGTAAGGTCAATGAAAAGAAACAAAAGCCCCAGAATCATGCAAAGGGCTAGGATCCAGGGATTCATCCTTGGGAGAAAGATATCTGAAAAACAGAACCCCAAAAGGACTGACATTTCTATGTAAGCAGTGAAAACAAAATCACATTGCTTCCAGTTGATATAAATTTATCTCCAGCCAAACTGGGCTTGACAAAAAATGAAATATGGTCATGTCTATACTACAGAAAACACAAGCGTTTAAACAAGATTACAGCTAGCACAAATTAGTTAGATTTCATTACTCAGCAGTGTATGAAGTATAATGGGATGTACCTAATGCCCTGTCTATATTAAAACAACAAAACACTACAAAGTAAACTTTCTTTTTTATGAGTGACCTGACCTAGGACACTAGGAACTAACAGCCAGGATCTAGGGACTGGGAAACCAGAGAAATAAAGGTAGCCACTAACAAGTCAGAAACCCAAGGGTGGATAAAGCATCAGTTCTACTGTGCAGGTTGCTGGATGCTGAAAGGGCCCCTGTTTATAAGCAAGAAGCCATGCCCATGCAGGCAGCTGGGCCCAGCTGGACTACTATCAGCTAAGCCCACTGGGTAACACGGGCCAGTGGATGCAAGTCAGTAGCTTCCTTGCACTCGGACTGCTGACAAGCTCTTCTTGATATAAACAGCAAGCTTAAACAGAGCCTTTTCAGGAGTTACAGCCACAGCATGTCTCTTCCTCTATGCTTTACCCTAATTGTGAGCAATGGAGATGGGATGCAGAGGTGCACTGGGGGACTGCCTCTGCTTCCATCCTGCCTCGCTTGGGTGAATACTGAACAAACTGCAGGAGAGGTGGTGGTTGGAAAGCTCAGCTTTTCAGGTTGGGGGTGTTGACAATATTTAGCAAGGTAAAATAGAAAAAATGCCTAGAAGAAGACTTAGTAACAATATAGACATACTTTTCCTCCTTACTCTTTCTCTCTCTCTCTTTCTCTCTGCACGTCATCAGGGAACCCAGCAGACCGTCTTCATTCCCCACTCAGCACTAGGATCCTTCTTCAGAGCTGAGGGGGAGCTGAGCACAGGAGTAACTCAGTCCATAGGAACCACAGTCCTGGTATGGCATCTGTGTCTGTCCTGGTCTCCCACAAATCTCAGTTGCTTAGCGCTTCTCTTTTCTGCCTTATCCTCTGAACGCTGTTTGGGGAATCTGTCTTGGGGTAAAAAGACCTCCACTGGCACAAGACGGTTCTGAATTCGAGCCCAGGGCTCTGATGCTTCTCAGCAAAAAGAAACTTAATTTTATTACAGCTTTAATAATACTACTACTTATAAAGCACCCCTCCCAAATACTTTAAACTGAACATCAGTCTTACAAAAAATTTTTATTAACTAAAAAACAAAACTAAACAAAACATGCTGGCCTCAACAAAACTGCAAGCAAGTGGGTAAGCTAGAAACAATGAAGCAACAAAAGCAGCTGTAGTTGTTATTGGAAAAAAACCCAACCAAACAAAAAACTATGGATGAAAGAGGAGATTTTTCTTTTAAAGTGGGGAGACTAAAATGAGCCCAATGAGAACCTGCTTCTGCTTCTGCAGTGCTGGGGCTGTCATGGCAAATCCTTGTAAACCTGACAGCACGGCCAGAAGAGCTGAGCTTTCACAAATGGAGTTACATCTCGTAAGTAAAAGCATAATGCACATTGAAGGAAAGAGGATTCTTACCTGAGTCCAGCTTATGAAGAGGGAGAGAAATGAGGAAAATGATGAGGCTGGGAAGGGAATCCCAAAGGAGGAAGGGAATTTTATGTTTCATTCTAGTTCTCTCAAGTGAACAGATGAGGTATCGGTGTTTGTGGTGGTGGAGCTGTGTCTTGGAAGACTTTCCTCTTACATTGGGTTGTGGGTCTCCTTCTCTAGCTCCCTCTAGCAACTTTGAAAGTGAATGAAGAAAATCAGCAGCTGAGTCCCAATAGATTCCTGCGTGGGGTGTAGAGATATGTAATCTTCTTAAAGAAATATCTATAATCCCAATGACATTGACATTTTTATTCCCACAAAAGATGAGTCTGTCTCTCTGTGTGTATATTGACTTTTCTAGTAGATACTAAACCTTTTCTTTTTCATTATGAATATTTTACTTGTCAAAAGAATCCATGTTTTCATGGCAGCTCCCGCATTGTTTTTTGACTAGAAGCCTGAATTGTTTTAACCTTCAGACTTTATAGCAATAAAACATGGTATGTTCCTCAATTCAGAAGTTCTTAAAGAGCCAAAGGTTGTCTTGTTTGCATTATTTCAGTTTTTGCTATAGAAAGATAAGAATAACACAAACTATGATGTTCTAAAGTGCAAAGCGTATAATAAGTAACTGAAATCACCTTGTAAGAGGCATGTCTGTACTTTTAACTAAAAGTCAACCACAACTGTGCCAAATGGCAACAACATAAAATCTTTCTTAATATTGAACCACATAGCTATGTATCCTTTGTATGTTTTGGTATTTATCTTAATGAATAGTATAGTATTAAGTATTAACCTGTGAATAAGATTCTTCAATGCAATTAGTCAGAGTTTTAATACAACTTTGTTTACCTCTAGGTTTGCAAGATATCTAAGCATTTGACCAGTAGGATTCAGGTTGAAATCACAGATAATAGGGCTGGGCAAAGCTTGGGATCACGATTCAGATTCAGAGATGATTCAGATAATTTGGAGGCCGAATCTACGAATCCAAATCGAATCCAAATTGAATTGCTAGAAGCTGAAGCTTTCCAAATAAATTCGGAGCTTCTGAATTGCTGCATCCACCGTAATAGGCCCAATGAGAGGTAGCATATGTCTCTAGCTAATGAGTTGCTTAATAGTTTAGTAATCACAATAAACTAACCAGAATTCATCCCAGTGCCACAGTGCCAGGGAGCCCAGGGCAAGGCTGCTGTGCCTGAGGAGATGAAAAAGTGTTTGCAGTCTCTGGTGTGGGAGGATGACACGTGATGTGCTGTGTATTTGCTGCAGTGCCTTAGAAGCGTGTTTCTTGTGCTCATTCGCCATCTGTCTGGACTAGTGCAAATGTGCTGGGAAAATATAACACCACAGAGCAGCTTTTGAATTGGCCTGGAAGCCAAGGACAAGCTCTTCCCTTCCCTTCTTTTGGATATCTTGGGTCTTGAATGGGTCTGGGTGTGCGTTCAAACCCTGCTCCTCGCATGTCACAGAAGAGCAGTGACTGCCAACAGGAGTTAGGGATCAGGGAGGCAAACAATGAGCGATGGGCTCCCACAATGATGCTGTGAGGGTCCGTCCTGGGGACATTCAAGGATGTAAAAGAAACAGAGTTGAGCAGTGATGTTGTCTTCTGAACAATGCCAGTGATGGCAGTACTGGGAGCCACAACCAGGTCTGGGGTCACGTGTGGGAAAAGGGGAAAATGGGAGAAGCGCCAAGAAGAATGACAGCAGATTCAAAGCTTGGAGAAAGGTCTTACAGCATGGTGTCAACAATATGTCTTGTGAGCTGGATCCAGTCCCCAGAGCATGTCCTCTGGTCTGCAGGGCCAGGGCTTTGGGGTGGGACAAGCAGGCGAGGAACCGCCACTGAACTGCAGGGCCTGGAGCCCTGTGGACGTGTGCTCCAGCGCTGGGGCGTGAATGATGGCTGCGTGGATCCCTGAGGCTCCCTGGGCTGACACATTTCTGCTCCATCCACGGCTGTTACTGCTCCCACAAGTGGGAGAGGGTAGTCCTGATCCAGACTGTGCGGATCCCTGCAAGCCGGATCTAGCTCTGAGTGCCGGGGGAGGCTAAGTGGGTTTATTCCCAAGGGCCCTGTTTATTGCAATGAAAAAGAATAGATGCACAGAGCCGCAGGACTGTGGTTTGACTGCTACAGGAAGTGTAAGTGATACAGGATGACCCAAGAGCCCGGCAGACTGGCCATATGCAGCTGCTGCTTCTTTCCTAATCATGCAGCCCTTTCTAATCGACATGTTTTGCTTTGTAACCTGGGTTGATCTGTGCAAAACCAGACGTCGGGATTCTTGCAAGCTTGTATCACTCTTGAGGATGCATTGCTACCTGCACCTCTACAGCCTGGAGACTGATGGGAAGCAGCAGCTCCACAGAAACAGACCTGCAGGTCAGGGCTGGATTAACCCTTTAGTGGTCCCTAGGCAAGCAAACTCATGGGCCCTTGCTTTTTTCACTCAATAGGTATAACATGTGTAACTGCTGCTGCTGGACTTGTAGCAAGGCTAAAGATCCCTGCAAAGGCAGAGTGGGAAAGTTTTCAGCCACAGTTGTTTTGCAAAAGCGTACGTGTGTTTCTGGTAGGCCCCTGAGGCAGGCAAGGGAAGGAGCTCGGCAGGGGGCACAGCCAGGCTCAGAGAGGGGTGAGGGGTGTGAAGGGAGGGGGCCCGGAGCACGGATCGCAGGTGAGGACGCCCTGCCGGGGGCGGTGGCTGTGTAGGGAAAACTTGTCCCCGGTTCGTTGGGCGGAGGCTCTGACGAACAGACTACTCACAGTTAAAAAGAACTTGGTTGATTAGAGAAGGCATTGTGGACAGACTCATACACAACTGGAGAACTGTAAAGAGGTCTGACCCCGTACAATAGGTGAGGCGAGTGTATATAGAAAATATGACATCATAAGCATAGCAACAACATATACCAATCAGTAAATGCCATGACTTTGTTAGTAATGTGCACGTTTCTACTTATTTTTAGTATAGCAGTGTTAGTTTAGGTGGGTTCTTCTGACTTGTAACCACAGGGTTGTGGCAGATTAATATTGGTGCCTCCTGCCAGCTTATTGCTTTTGTTTCTTTTGTTCGTATAAGACTTACTGTCTTTGTTATGTTATCTTATTCTTGATGTGTTATGAAAGAGTTAAGTGATGTAATTGTAAAAGGGTACTGCAGTTGCAGGAGACCTGTGGTTTAAGAGTTAAATGTTGCGTTGCCCCAAGAAGCTTCGGGGCCCTTCCAGAAGGCTCTCCCTTGGAGGCCCCTGATTGGCAGTTGAGAGAGTATAAAAGACCCCCAGACCGGAGTGCGGTGTGGCGCGTGGGCGATCGAGTATGAGGACAGAGGAGTGAATTTAGTGTGATTTGAGAGGAGAGTAGAAGGCCTCTCAGTGTTACACAATCCACTTGAGCAAAGGTTTGATCAGACAAATTGTCTGGCCTTACTCAAGGAGGCCTTTAACGATTGTTAGGGGAGTCCCACAGGTCACCAAGGCGCTGCAGTACACCCAGACCTGGCTGTAGCTGCCATACCGATCTGAACAGCTGTACGTGAGATCTGCTGTACTTGAAACCTGCTACACCTTGTATATAAGTTCCTTCAGACTTCGTAAGTAAAGTTTTATTTCTTCAAACCATTCACTCAGTCTCCGGAGTGTCTCACTCCCGTGCCCCTCTCCGCCCCGGATCTGGGCACACCTGGGTTGGCCCCGCCACCCAGCGCGGCGCTCCGCCTGCTGTGCACACCGCGTGCCGGGCCTCCAGCGCCACCGGGAGCCGCCCGCGCCGCGACAAGGGTTACTTCCCGTTTTGGGCTGACTCAGCAGGCCAGTACGTAACCTGTAGCCAGAATGATTTTTACACTAAGTTTCTGCTTTCACTGGACTAGGACAGGATTGTTCCACTTTGCATTAGTTTGGGGTTTGGGTCATGTCCTTTTGACTTCCCCATAGCCTAAGTAGGGTACGTGATTTGCTCACTTACATATAATGGCAATTCAACTCCATTTTATTCCCCTTCAGCTGCAAATAGAGGCTGCGACTGAGGCCAGGGAGAAGTCAGACCTGGTGTCCTTTTCTCTGGTGAGGCAGAGGTGTGCGTAAGGGAGACTTGCCTAGCAGGGCCGGGTGTCAGTCTGGGAAGGCCTTGGGGGGAGTTAGCTGGGAAAACAGCCTGTGGTTGGTAGGTGATAAACCAAGGGTTGTCTCTGTGACCAGTACAAGAGGCCGTGTCTGGGAATTGGAAAAGGTGATTTTGAGGATGGGGCAGTGTGTGTTTCTTTTGCACATACAACAGACAAGTAGATTATTGATATCCTGTTTTGATGTGAACCTCATTCATATGTTAACTGGTTTGTAAATAATAAACTGTGTAAATAGTTAGACTGTGTGTACTCCAGTGTGTGGGGAAATCATAACCAAGCAGGAGAGGTGGCCCAGCCTTTGGGTCTGGGAGATTGACCAAGGGTACTTGACACCCCATGACCCCAAGTCCAGACGTGGCTGCGGGTAACACCGTGGCTAGAGTTACATTTATGCTTGTTTCAAAAAGAGCATTGCTATATCGGCCAACAGACCCGGGGAGGCACGTGGCCCTGAAGTCATAGTCAGCACAAGTCAAGCAACACTGTGAAGCAGCTGGAGATCTGTTTTGCTCATCACCTATTTCCCCAGTATTTTGGGGGAGCATCCTGGGTTGTGTATGATGCCAAGAGGCAGGCAGAAGAGGGGGTGGAAGACAGCAAACTTCTTGGTATCTTCCTTAGGAGACTTTTGTTTTAAATCCAAGCCCATCACATCCTGCGTGAAAGCCAAGAGCTGTATCCGTGCCCCAGTGGACCTGGTCTGTGACAGTGAACTCATGGATCATCCAAGAAGAAAGCCTCCTGCCCTCTTGCACCACAACTTTCCATCAAGCAAACCAGGCAGGCAGCACCTCCTAGGTGACAGCCTCGTTCCTTCACTCCCAGCTCTGCAGGGACATGGGCCGCACGTCTCCAGCAAATGCAGACAATTCTCCCAGCGCATGGTGAAAGGAGCAGCTTGTTACACAGGTCAGATCTATGCCCAGCTGCAGGGCTCTACTTACTCTCAGTTTAGGGAAATCATTCATGAGAGCCCCTTCCCACCTTTCTGTTCAGGAGTTTTCCCTCTGAGACTGGGACAGGGGAGTGTGCTCAGTCCCTTAGGGTCACAGGACAGTGGGCATGGAAGGGACCTCACGAGCTCATCTAGTACAGGCACCTGCTCAAGGCAGGAGCATCCCTGACTAAACCGAACCAGCCAAGTGCCTGCTCTTGGAAGTTTCTGAGGATTTAGATCCCACAATTTCTCTAGACAGCCGGTTCCAGTGTTTGCCCATCCCCATCGCTCTTGTCAAAGAGTGTTGGAAAATGATGTTGGATGTCCAGGTTCAGCCACATGTTTGCGGTATTTGTAACTCCCAAACCCTGGGGCTCAGCTGCGCTATAGAAATCCTCCTTGCAAGGACAGAAATCATGAACCAGTGCCAGCCAGCCCAGCCAGGACTGGCAATAAGCAACCTTTTCCTCATCTCTTTCCAGCATCATAGTCCCTCTTTGTCTGCTGCCTTCCCTTCCAAGCCCACACTTAGGACAGCGTCTGTCTCATGAATTCGTTGGGTAGCGGGGACATTTCCAAGGGACATGGTGGGAATCCTTGTATCGGTTGTCTGGAGGGCCCCCTATAGCACAACAGCATTTTGTCACTGTCCAGATGCAGATGGCACAACATCTGGTGAGGACTTGGAAGATGCCAACGCATCCCAGTTTGACCTAGAGGTAATTGAACCTCTTGAAGCTTCCCTGAGCCACTTTAGGTGAGGGAACAGAAAATGAGAATTTGGGCCTAGGGCTGATAACAGCAAAACAGTGCTTAGGCTGTCATGATTGTACAGGCCTTGTGAATCTCATGAGGCTAACTAAGTAAACTGGCTAGAGAGGGAACAGGTGCACAAGGCATCTTCTGCAACATTTGGCACTTCCTGGGGATTGTCTCCAGGGTTACAATTGCCCCCTGGCAGGAGTGACGCTGACACTCTCCTGCTGTGCCCTCGGCCCTGTACGGTCAGCTACTTCTGGCATATTCTTTGCTTTGTGCTTGGACAGGGTACAGCTCCACTCACCAGCTCTGGTCTGAGGCAGTATTGGATATTAGGCCTGTGCAAGTTGGCAGCAATCTGATCTGGCTTTGGATCCAGCTGCTTCGGACAGCAGTGATCCGATCTGGAGCTCCAGACCAGGTTTCTGCCTCGATCCGGCTTTGGAGCTGCCTCAGAGATCCAGCCTTTGGGTACAATGGGGGAATCAATGAAATATCTATAACTTTGTTGCTTTTTGTCCAATTTGGATGAGACTTGCAGGGATGGTAGCCTCTGCTGAGAGAATGAAACCTGCCAAGTTTCAAGAAGATCAGTGCAGGGGTTTGGGGGGAACTGTACCCCAAATTCTTGAAAGCCCAACAGTCAGTCCCACAAGCACCCATGGCATGAGTTTTGCCTGTCAGCAGCTAGGAGTGCAGGCTCCAGGGCCCCCTGCACCGATCTCCACAGCTGACAGGCTTTGTGGCCTCAGCAGGGGCCACCATCCCTGCACCTGTCACCCCACTGCGCCTTAACACATGCAGTGTCACCCATGGCACGAGTTTTGCTTGTCTACCACTTGAGCAATTCCTCCCAAACCCCTGCATCGCTCTTCTTGAAACTTTGCAGGCTTTGTTGCCTCAGAAAGAGCTACCACCCCTGCAGCTTTGACCTCCCTTTGGTGTAACACATACACATGACAGGAGTTTTGCTTTCAAGAATTTAGAGTGCAGATCCCCCCAAAACTCCTGCACCGATCTTCTTGAAACTTGGCAATCTTTGTGGCCTCGGCACAGGCTATCAACCCTGCAATTTTTACCCCCCTGTGTTGTAACACCTAGACATGACATGAGTTTTTCTTTCAAAAACTTGGGGTGCTGTTCTCCCCCCAACACCTCCACTGATATTCTTGAAGCTTGGCAGAATTTATGCTCTCTGCAGAGTCTACCACGTCTGAAAATTTCATCCAAATCAGACAAAAAAACAAAAACAATTATATGTGTTTTATTGTTTCCCCGTTATACCCTATGGCCGGATCTCCAAGGTGGCCCCGAGGCAGCTGTCAACCGCTTCGACCTGGATGTGCTGCTTCAGACCCCGAAGCATCCAAAGGTTCCCCAGATCTGAAGTTCTGTCCACAGCCACACACAGCCCTATTGGATACCCTCCATGGGATGAGAGAAGAAGGAGAAACCTGCCTGGCTGATGCCACTTGGCCCCCTTCACATTTTCCAGCCCTGAAAGCAGGGCCCACAACTCAGGATGCTGTCTCTGGAGGGATGGCTGGACACAGCCCCCAGTCTGATAGACAAGAGACCCTTGGGAGTGGTACTGGGGAGGCTGGGAGAGTAGCTGCCCAGGTGAAATAGTGCAAACTGACCAGGACTAGTTTGCAGCCCCATCCAGACTCAGAGGTCTTCCCACATAATCCCCAAAGGGCTATCCACTTCTTCAGCCATCCTGCTGTCCTTCCCAGTCCCCACAGCACATCGATGGGCCCAGATAAGCTGCCCGCTTTCTGTCTGCAAAATCAATGATCTGTGTTGTCAGTGGCCACACAGCCAGTAAAACCAAGACCTGCTCCGCTTGTGCTTCCATGCTCAGTGTTAGGAGTTTGGCTAAGGCTCGGGTTGCCGGGTTTACTGTTACAGATAATGGTGTGTTTACAGATTAAGAGTATAGTTATGATCTGAAGTATGGATATAACTGTGGTGAGTGTTATGCTCATTGGCAGTCCCAGGGTACACAATGAAAGCAATGCACCATCCAGTAATACCTACAGTCCCACACTACTAATGTAGATTTGTCTTAGTGGTTTTTGGTCACAGAGAAAAAAATGCCCTGACCTACCTGATTTCTCCCAAAAAGGAAAAAAATCAATAAACATTCACACCTAGAAAAAAAAAAATCCTCAAGAATGGAAAAAAGCAAAAAGTAGCTATAGGTGTCTCAAAAATATTTACTAAACATGTGAGAACATTAAAGTTTTTTAAAGTGACCATACAATAATGAGAAAATAAACAAGGAGCAGCAATTACACAAACACCATTTTGATACACTGAAATGACTCCATCTTTCATGAATTAATGCATTCAATGTAGGAGCCATACCATCAGTGATAGCATCATGCTCAATGGCATTTAGCAATATCCCTATTCTGTGTGTTTTCTGTTCATGGCCTTCACTTCAATTCCACCCTCTTTGAGTTTCCGTCTGTCAGTGTCTCAATTTCTACTCTGGGATAATCCATTTGTATTGTATAGGACAATTGGAAACAGGCTGCAAGGTCCATTGGGCCATTGAATGTGGTGGTTTTACCTTGACCACTTTCTGTTCTTGAAGGTCCAATAGCTTGGAGACCCCTGAGCCAGCAGCACCATACAGACTATACAATCCAAACCTAAAAGAAAGTAACAGTCCTCCAAGATCAGAAAGATGGAAATGTCTGAGGTCAGAGACACAAAATATAAAATGTGCTGAAATACATGATATTTGTAGAAGGTAAATAGCCTGTGTTAAATGCCCCGGGCAAATGATACCATGATAAAGCAAACTCTACTTTGGAGGTTGCAGGTCATAATGTCCAAGATAGGCATATTAATCTGTGCCTGGAGAATGTAATAAGTCATATTAGCACCTTATGATACTTCCTTGGACTATACTGAATCCAGGTTTAGAGTAGGGACAGGAGAAGGGTACCCAAATATAATGTTAGATAAAACAATCACATGTCTTCATATGTATTTAAGATTGTACATTGACCATCATCTTCTTAGAGCAAACTAAAAAACCTGATGTAAAAAAAATCGAATGTTTGTTAAAAAAAAATTATTAATTTAAAGAAAGGTGAGGGGCCAGTAAATGGTACAATAATAATACAAAAATAATACAAATTAGAGGCCATAAATAAACTTCCAAATGGAAAGTTCTGTGTGAGGGATGTTTTTATGGACCAGTCCACCACATGTCCCATGAACATGACAGGATAGACCCCCAACTCCTTGTCCCATGTCTCAGGGACATAACCTTAGGGGGGAATTCTGCCCAACCCAGAGCCAAGGCCAGAGTCTCTCCCCAGAAAATGAGACCGGAGCAAAAGTGAAGATGGAGGCCTTGGTATCAGCGTTGAAAAATTCCACCTTCCCCTCATCGTAGTCCAGAGAGACCTTGATCCTCCTTGGGACCTGACTCAAGGACAAGGGAGTCACCATAGGTGCTGTGAGGGCCTTGTACTGGCCACCCCACTGCGCCAGAGACCAGATCCCCTCTTCAGGGTTAAGGGAGATCCCTCCTTTCCTCTTCACAGACCCTCTGGCAACCCCCACAACCCAGTACTTCCCACGCCCCACCTCTACCTCCCAGTAATGTGCCCGTACGCTGAATCTCGCAGCCCAGCATGCAATGCTCAGAGTCAAATCTCCCAGGATTGTCAGGCAGATCCTGCCATGTGTCCTCCCATGTCACATTTTTCTGTTTCTCAGAAACAAGGAGTTGTGGCTGAGCCGTGTATGGATCCAGAGTCGCATTTGCTGCAGGGGGCATGGGGGAAGATAAAACCAGAGTGTAAGGGGCCAGGCTCAGTGCTGGGGGAGGTTGGGCTGAGCCAGTGCCAGAATCTGCCCAGGTGGGGAGAAAATATGGTGAGCTGCCTGCCTGGTGCCCCTCTCAGCCCCAGCTATGCTCCATATGAAGCAGAACCAAGTGTGATTCATAGATTCATAGATTTCTATTTGGAAGGGACCTGGTAGATCATCGGGTCTGACCCCCTGCTCCAGGCAGGAAAGAGCACCAGAGTTAAGTAACCCCAGCCAGATTAAATGTTGTCATTAAACGCTGTCTCTTCTCTGAATCCTCCTCCAGTCATGTAGGCTTGATCCAACATCAACTTAAATCAATAAAGACTCCCCCAAATCTGTCCAATGGTCCACAATGGGGGTAGGTTGAAGAAGTTTCTCAGTCTATAGAGTCTTATCACGGGGGTCCTCTTTGACTTCACTGAGCTTTGCACAAGGTCTCAAGAGCAGAGAAGCAGGAGGTGAATGTTTTCTTGGCATGCTTGTGTTTGGTAGGTAGATAATCCTCCACTCTGGTGGGATTGGCAGAGTGGTTCCTGAGCATGGTAAAAGGTGATGGTGCTAACAGAAGGGTGACAAAGCTTCATCAAAGAAAGAATAAAAGAATATTGGGATGTGCTGATAGAAATGAGATTTTTGCTCAGCTCCAGTGGAAACAGGGTATTACATGGGGTTACTCAGGATTAATTTAAACTGTAATTTTAAGCTAATTTGACTGAAGCATTGACAAAGGCTGTGTGGGTGCTCTCATCTCAGTTATGTGCAGCTCTATCAAAAATAGGATTAAATTCCATAAAAATAAGCCACTCCTAAGCCAAAGTACACGCCAACAGCAGTGATTCTCAACCAAGGTGCTGTGAGATCATTTTAAAAGTGACACAGGGTGCCACACATTGTCGGGTGATTTATGACCCACTCAATTTACCCTTGAGGGCTGCTAGGCCTCTGTTTCCCAGGGGGGCACAGAGCCAGAATCAAGCCCATCCCTGGGTGGTGGCAGCTCTACCCCCAGGCTAGCGGATGTGCCCCAGGAAGGGGATCAGCCAGACATGAGGCACCCCCAGGATGGTACTCAGAGCCTGGAAGGTGGTCAGGTGCAGTGAGGTGGGTGGCTCAATGCAAGATCACCCCCTAGTGGCCTGCCACATATACTAGGTTTTAATTATCAGCAAAGGCAAGATACCATCATTTTCCACTGCTGACTTTCTTTCTGACAGTCCTTCTATATGACCTAAGGAAATACTCCTTCCTGATCCTGAATGTACTGATCGATATAATTCTGAGAGCAAGACCCTCCAGTCAGGAACAGGGGTTTGGGCAGTGAGGAGCTGAATTCTTTAAGCTTACCTGCTTCTGCTAAAAAAAAAAATCTCATCAAGGGACTGAATATCAAAACAGAGTAGGGGAAAACACACACGAATTTTGCAGAACCAACTGTAGATTTTTTCCCCAGCAAACGAGGCTTGTGAAAAGGTGTACATCAGGTATCCATATCACCATTGACAAACGCTACCCATGCCTCATTACAGCCCAGGCAGACTTAGATCCTCTTGGGAACCTGGCCCAAGGAGACCCACTTCGAGGTGGTCATAGCCCTGCACTTACGCAAGTACTGCTCCACAGCCCAGATCCCATCGTCAGCATCACAGCTATTCCCTTCCTTCCTCTTCACAGGTTCTTGAGAGCCCACAGATCTCCCACATTCCCCACCTCCACCTCCCAGCAATGCCTCCCTGAAGTGAATCCCACAGAGCCCAGCATGCAGGAAAGTATAGTAAATCTCTTAGGGTTGTCTGGCCAATTCTGCCATCTAGATCCTCTTCCTATGCCTTTCCCATCCTCAGACAAGATGATGTAGGGATGAGCCATGTAGAAATAGCCATCTCGATCCAGAATCACTTTCTCTGCACAGGAGAAGAGAGAATCAGGGCATCAGGGCAGAGCTCAGTCCTGGGGTTGAATTTGATCATGTCAGTGACAGAATCATCCCCAGTTTGAAGGTGAAATAGAGTTTGCTGCCCTCCAGATTTACACAGCCCTGAGAGGAAGGAGTTTTGGGGCCATAGCTTAGGGCAGGGCAGGTTGCAGAGATGAATTACTGATAGACAGAAATACTTGGCTGGGTCTGGCCTGGGACTCAGTATTGTTTCCCTCCTGCACCTGCCTTTCACAGAAGGTAAGGTTTAGAGGCCCTGGCACAGAGAGTCTCAGCAGTGTATTATGGGTCAAGCACCCCACCAGCATTTTTAAATATGGGGGTGCTGACACAAGAGATTTGGTGGCACTTTGTGCATTTGGTGGCACATTGGAACACCGCACCGGCCTCCAACTATCCCTGGAGCACATGTAAAAGTGCCCTGTGATACCAGGTAGTACCAGGTACTAACTCTATGTGTAGTAACCAGTGCTAGTGAACAATAGCATCAACACACAGTTTTTTAGTGATGCTAATGTGCAGTAGACTAATTCTTCTGCACATTAGCACAGCTTTTACCAGGATGTGTTATATGCGGTAGAATTAATCTACTGTGCATTTAGCATCCCATGTAGACATGCCCACTTACAGTTTTAACATAGATTTATCAGTGAAACAACAGGATTTGTCTGATGAAGCATTCATTTAAGGACTAAATAATTCAATTTTTCAGACTATGCGACTGAAATGATTTCAGAGAGTTACACTAGCAATCGATTTGTTCATTATTATTCAAAAAAGCCAGACCATAAATCAAGGTAATCAAATTAGTCCAAATAAGGATTAGCCACCCATCTTCCCCCTATAACTTCTGTTAATACTTCACTTGCTTCTGAAGGGGGTGATTTGGGTCTATAGATGGCAACCAACCTGATAGAAAAACTGCCGATTTCTTCACTTGATCGTGCAAGTTATTTCTGATCCAACAGGACAAGTTCCGGTGCGAATGTTCATATATAATGATAGAGATTTCTATTTCTTGATTAAATTGGTTCTGATCCAACAGCACACATTCTGCTGCGAATGTTCATGTATAATGATAGAGATTTCTATTTCAAACAGGCCGTCCTCCCTCTTGGATCTGGTTCCAGAAAGTGGTGTTAAATTCTGTCCACTTTGGTCTCTCCACAGCACTCTGGGCTCAGGGAGCCACCCTGCTGATCGACAAACCATTTGTATCCCTCCATCCTGGTACTTCTCAAAAGCAATTTGAGGAGCAGAGCCTAAGTCTAGAGGAAAATTAGGGGCATTTCTGTAAAAGTTTAATTTTGTAAATTGTAAGGCATGGGGTTGAGAGCCATTGCACTCAAGGGAACTGACTAGAGTCAATTTTGAAATTATGCACTGAAGAGCGTTGGTATTTCAGTAAATTGTCTGAAATAATTTCTCCACAAAAATTATGATTATTTTGAATTGTCTACCCAGTTTGCAATGGGAACACATTCATATATTAGGAAATGTTTTTCTCAAGAGTTTGCTTTTCTTGACTGCTGTGCTTCCACGTATACAACGGGGTGACTGTGACATCCATTCAATAGCATGGTGATAAGGACCATATCTGCACCAACATAGAAAAAGAAATATAGTACGGTGGCAGAACAGGTAGAAATCCTCTAAGGAGCTTGGTGGAAAAACACTTTTTGTATGCCTAGAGAGGTGTGCATGTGCGCATGCCAGTTTCTGTTCAGTTTTCACAAATTCCTTAATATGATACAATCTCTATATCAAATAACTAAATAATTCCCAGAGGAAGCAAAGGGACATGCACTGATGAGCGGATTCCTCCTGCCCAATGTTGGCTTGAAGATAGGAAAAGTCATGAAGAAAACAATCACGCTAGGAAGAGACATGCTCACACTGAAGCACTTAAGTGAGAGGCCTTCTTCTTCATAGTGAGCCAAATACAAATGTAAAAGGAGCACAAGGAAGAGTATGAACCTGGTTGGTGTGTAGTAAAACCCCCAGGTTTTTTTTATTATTATTTGAAAGTACATTCCCTCCCCTTCCCCTAACCATTTCTGACTTTCTCTCTGCCCTCTCTATCCCTTATCAGTGATTACAAATAATACTAGGTAAGCTAAGCTAAGTTCCTGTATGCTATTTTTCTAATAAACCCCTTTTTATATTGTAAATAGTGTTCTGTTATGGTTGTATTGATTTTTACTGTTTTATATTGTATTATATTGTATTCTGTCATTTGTGCATTGATCTTTATTGTTTCATATTAACGTTGTAAGATTTAGGCCTGCAGTGTGGGTTGGTATGAGTAATGTCAAATATTCATTTTGTGTCAGGTTCCCATCTTGTCCCCATGCCCTGTTGTGTAAGCTTTTGTAATCTATGACTCATACCTACCCCTCCTGTGTAGATTGGTTCCTGAATGAATGGGGATGACTGAGGGTGCTTGAGAGACAGTGGCAGTAGGTCAAAAATAGCTCCCTCTGAATGACCAAACCACCAACTTGATGACCCAGCCATCAAGCTACATTGACCCTCCCTGGCTCAAGATTTGGAAGACAAAGACTACTGCAGAAATCAGTCAACCCACAATTGCAAACACCTGAAACTGTATGTCCTTACCTAGGAGTACACATGCTCAGTACACCAGGGACTGTCTCTTGCCTGGGCATGCCCCTACCACTAGGGTAAAAGGAGGCAGTGAAGACAAACCTAGTGGGACACCCTTTTCATCACAATGCCACAGCACCTATCCACCCAGAGGCCCTGCCAGCGACACCCTCTGGACAACACCTTGCTGAAGAAGAGAAGTTGGGAAGTTGGGAGTGGAGCAGGGAGCCAAGAAGACCTCCGATAGGGTTCAGGTGCGGTCTTGGCCACAAGTGAGCCCTTGCAGCACAGGAGGAGCAGGAGCAGCAGCAGCAGGAGCGGCAGAGAAGCCGTGAGAGGGGCAGTGCCGGCAGCTGAAGCTGATCTGGAGGGGAGCCTCCCGGATCACTTTTAGCTGAGCCGGCAGGGAGCCGCGCTCCTGAGCGCACGCGAACAGAGTGCGCAAACAGGTGCGCTCTGTAAGGGCATGCCGGCGTTTGCGCCGGCATTCACGCAGGAGGAGAGCGAGGAGGAAGGGAAGAGTGACAACAGCAGGAAGACCACTTTTTCTAGTAACATGGTGAGTACATGCAGTGCCACTGCCAGGGCCCTGGTCCCTCCCCCTCCCTCTTCCCTGGTGCTGCATACTGCTAAGGCCGCCACCCAGACCAGGCCCCTGGGGGGCCTTCTGTCCACCTCCCCCACCCTGGCTGGGGGTGGTGGCTGGGCGGGGCCCCCGGGGGTGATGCCTGGGGCATCCCCTGGCTGCCCCTCTTGTGGCCATCTTCAGGCCCTGGAAGGGCGGCTGCGGGAGCTCCAGGCAGAGGTGAGCAGGCTATGGGGGATCTGGGAGGCAGAGGATGAAATTGACATGTACTTCTGTTCTCTGCAGGACCAGAAACCTACAGAGGAGCCCCCCAGACCCAGAAGAGTGATTCGTCGGTGGCAGCAAGTTCCCCCTGGACCCAGGGCAGCCCGTGCTGCTGTAGAGCCTGCACCTGAGGTGCCACTTTGGAACAGGTATGCAGCCCTGGCCACCCTGGAGGAGATTGCTGAGGAGAACCCCGCTTGAGGGGCCGTTTGTGCACTATCAATGCAAGTGGAAAAGAAGAAGAGATCCCAAAGGAGGAACAAGCATCGAGTCCTGGTCATCAGGGACTCCATCCTGAGGGGCACAGAGCGTCCCATCTGCCGTCCTGACCCCTTGGGCCGAGAGGTCTGCTGCCTGCCTGGAGCGCAGGTTCGGGACATCACAGAGTGCATCTGGAAGATTGTTAGGCCCACAGATTACTATCCGTTAGTGGTAGTCCACATGGGGACCAATGATGCTTCGAGAGGCTGGCCGGAGGACATCACTGAAGATTTCAAGACTCTTGGAGGACAGCTCAAGACAATTGGAGCACAGGTGGTGTTTTCTTTCATTCTGCTGGTGAGTCGACGGGGAAGGCGACACGCGGCATGTATCACGGCTGTAAACCAGTGCCTTCGGGATTGGTGCTATGATGTGGGCTTCATATTCTTCGATCATAGACCACATTTCTCTACGCGGAGCATGCTGGCGGAAGATGGACTTCACCTATCGCCTAAAGGTAAGCGTTTCTTTTCTTCCAGGTTGGCTACTCTTGTGCAGCGGGCTTTAAACTAGCTTCGCCGGGGGATGGGCCTGCCGGAACAGGAGAGGCTACTCTGCCGCTAAGTCAGGTAAGTCAGACGAGCAAAGGTGGTTGTAGCTTAGGGGATACACGTGGAGAGGGGGAGGCGGCAGTGCGTAGCCTTAAATGCTTCTATACAAATGTACGCAGCATGGGAGGTGAGGAGGAGGAGCTGGCTCTCCTAGTGGCTGTGGAAGACCCGGACTTGGTTGAGCTCACAGAAACCTGGTGGGACCTGACCCATGACTGGGCCGTAGGTATCGATGGCTATGCCCTTTACAGACAGGACAGGGTGGGGAAAAGAGGTGGTGGGGTTGTGCTCTATGTCAAAGAGTGCTTCTCTGCATTGAGCATCAACTTGGGGGCGACTGAGGACCAGGTGGAAGTGATTTGGGTCAGGCTGCAAGGAGGACAAGGGGAAAGGGACTTAATGGTGGGTATCTGCTACAGACCACCCAACCAGAGGGAGGAGCTGGATCTCCAATTTGCTGGCCAGCTTAAGGAGGTGGCTAGAACGAGGGATGTCATTGTCATGGGGGATTTCAATTACCCGGACATCTGCTGGGAGGAGCAGTCAGCCAAGTCCAAGAGGTCCCAGAGGTTCCTGGTGGAGCTGCAGGACCTCCACTGGGTCCAGGAGGTGCATGGCCCCACCAGGGGGGATGCGCTGCTGGATCTGGTCCTGGCCTCGGGGGACGATCTGGTCGGAGGGCTCCAGGTACGGGACTCCCTGGGAGACAGCTACCATCGCCTGATAGAATTTGCTGTCTGGCGCAGTGTAGATAGGGCCCACACTAGGACTAGGGTCCCAGACTTCAGAAGTGCCAATTTCAGAGAGCTCAGGAAGCTTGTTGATGAGGCGCTGCGAGACTGCAGGGTTGAGGGCATGGGCGTCCATGAAGGGTGGACGTTCCTTAAGGAGACGATCCTCCGAGCCCAAGGGGCGACCGTTCCCATCTGATGCAGGATAGGCAAAAGTGCCTGGAAGCCCCTGTGGCTTAATAGGGATATTCAGGGTGCCCTGAGGACAAAGTGGGAGGCTTACTATCTTTAGAAGAGGGGAGCAGCCTCCAAAGAGGAATACTCCTCTTGTCCTCGGGAGTGTAGGAGGGCTATTAGGAAGGCCAAGGTGGGAGTGGAGCTTCGCCTGGCGACTAGGATCAAGGACAACAGGAAGTCCTTTTTCAAGTATGTAGGGAGCAAAAAGAGAGCCCCTGGAAACGTCGGGCCCCTGAAGGACTTGTCGGGCAACCTGGTGCTCGTGGCCAATGGGAATGCAGAGATCTTCAATGGGTTCTTTGCCTCGGTCTTCCTGAGGGGGGACCGGGACATCCCTCCTGTTGGAAGCCTGTATTCCCCCTCGGGAATCACTGCT
>JAGPOW010002456.1:60675-74952 GCA_030014935.1 Caiman crocodilus | reverse complement strand
ACGCGCGTGCCCCAGGGCGCTGCCCTCGTCCCCGCCTGCCTTCCTTGGCTGCTGCGGGGGACGTCTCGTTCTCTTCAGTGCCGGGCAGGCCTGAGTGCCGGGACAGCTGGGTTCACAGCCCAAAACAAGCGTCGGAGCCTGTACTGTGGCCCCTTCGGGCTCTCTCTCGCCTCCCTAGGACCCCGGGGAGACCCAGGATTGACCCCCGCACCGTGCCCTGGGTCCCTGCCCCCTTGGAGGGGACAGCAGGGAGTGATCCCGCCTGCAGCCACCAGGGGGTCCGTGACCCCCACCACAGACAACCCGCGCGTCCGGACTCCCTGCCCCTCCTGCTCTCACCCCCCACCGCGAGAAACAAGGGGTCTGAGCTCTGAGCCCCCCTTTCCCCTGGCAGGGAAACCAAGTGTCTGGGCTATCTCCAGAGGCCTTCCCTACAGAGAACCCCGGCACCCCAGCTCCCACCCCCTGCTCTCACCTTTCCCCGCCACACACTCCCAGAGAACCTGTGTCTCTGGGCCCCCCGACCACCCCGTGTCCGAGCTCCTGCCCCGTGCTCTTACCGTTACCTCCCCCCCACAAAGAACCCAGGTGTCTGAGCCCCAAAGCCTCCCACCCCACATGAGAACCCAAATGTCCTGACCTCTCCATGGGGGCTGCCTTGAGTTCTCCCTGGGAGCACCCCCCCATATCCCATCAGCCCCCTCTGGGGGTCAGGTTTCCACTGCCCTTTCCCGGGAATGGGCCCGACCTTTACTGTCCCTGGCGGGTCTAAAGATAGACCGGGGGGAGGGGGAGCACAGGGAACCCAGGCGTCCAGAGTGCACACACCCAGAGGACCTGGGCGTGACCTGGTGGTGAGGGGCACAAAGACCTCAAGACTTTGGGGCTGGAGGGGGGTACAGAGAGGCCAGGTGTCAGGGGCCTGGACCTGGGGTCACATAGGGAGCCAAGTTGGGGGGCCACAGAGAATGCAGGCGTCCAGGACCTGCACACATCCAAACCCCAGGTGTCTGGGCCCCCCAGAGAACCCAGGCATCTGGATGGGGTGGGAAACCCAGAGAACCCAGGTGCCCAGGACCAACCTGCAGACATAGAGCCCAGGTGCCCAAGACTTTGCTGGGGGATGCAGAACCCAGGTGCCCGGAAGGCTTGGCGGGTGGGGAAAGTGCAAAGAATCCAGCAGCCTGGATGCTTGGGTTCTTCCCCTGCTGTGGGGGGGGCTGCAGCCTTGAAGCTGGCAGCCTGGATGCCTGGATTCACACCCCCATCCCCCTTGCCAGGTGGAGAGGGGCCACATTCCAGAGTGGGTGCCAAGGCCCGTCTCAGTATCATGGCGGGGGGGGCGGGGAGATGTGTGGGGCCGTATAAAGGACATGACAGCCCTGGCCCCAGCACCCGTCAGCCCGACCCGAAGACACCCCAGTGAGTGAGGCTGCAGTTTGGGAATGAGGGACACAGGCAGGGCTGGGGGAGCAGAGATTGTGGCTCGGGAGTGAGGGGCACCAGCAGGGCTGGGGGGGCAGGGGCTGCAGGTCAGAAGTGAGGTGCACTGGCTGCACTGGGGGGCAGGGGGTGCAGGTTGGGAGTGATGGGCAGTGGGGGTGCCAAGGGCTGGGGGCTGGGAGTGAGGGGCACTGGTGAGGCAGGACGGACAGGGTTGGGAGTGAAGGGTGCCAAGGGTCTATGTGGGTTCCTGCCCCTCCACCTTCCATGAAGCTTTGACCTTTGCCTCCCACCCAGTGCTATTTTTATCCCTGGCAGTGCCACCCCGGCTGGGAGGGGGGTGCACAGGGCCCATCCCCTTCCTTGGGTCCTACAGCCAGGACACCTGCATTCCCCAGGATGGGCCTTGGCTGGGGGCAGGGGGTTGGGGGGGGCCAGGTGGCATAGGGACCAGCCCCTTCCTTGGGTCTTGCAGCCCAGACACCTGCATTCCCCAGGATGGGCCTTGGTAGGCCCAGCTGGGTGCCCAGACACCTGGGTTCTCCGGGAGGGGAGGGGGCTGGGACCTGGGGGAGCTTGGAGCAGGGCAGGCTTGGAGCCAGGACACCTGGGTTCCCTCCAGCCACTCTCCTGTTCTCCCATTCCCTCCCCAGGCCATGTCCATCCAGAAGATCCATGCCCGTGAGATCCTGGACTCCCGTGGGAACCCCACGGTGGAAGTCGACCTGCACACGGCCAAGGGTGAGTGGGGGCCTGGGGCTTGTGGGTCAGAAGTGAGAGACACCAAGGGGCAATGGGTCAGAAGTGAAGGGCATCAGCAGAGCTGAGGGGCAGGGGCTGCAGGTTGGGAGTGAAGGGCATCGGGTACCCACATGCCCTCTGCCCCCAGGGCGGTTCCGGGCCGCGGTGCCCAGCGGCGCCTCTACAGGCATCTATGAGGCGCTGGAGCTGCGCGACGGGGACAAGAGCCGGTACCTGGGCAAAGGTGAGCTGGGCAGGGTGGGATGGGGCCACAGGGGTCATGACTCCCCACAGACCCCCAGGTTGTGTCTTCTGTGGGCAGGTGGGTCAGGTACCCCATGTTAGTGGGACCCAAGGGCATGCTCTGGGCCACCCTGACTGGCTGAGAGAAGTGACTCACCCATTTGTGGACCAGCAGAAGGGGTGGGGCCATGCAGCTCACTGGCTGGTAATGAGAGTTGAGTGGCATTATTGACTTCCCTTGGGCAGTTGCTGGGGCCAACTGTGGGCTCATGGGCCAGCTGTTGGCTCATTGGCCAATGGGTTGCCCCCATGGACTCTTCCATTGGTTTGGGGACATGTTGGGTGGTCACTGTGGCCAGCTATTGGTGGTTGGTTAAGATGGTTGCATGACATTGTTGACTTTCTTTGGGTGGTCACTAGGAATGATGGTGGCTTGTTGGCCAGTGCACTGAGCCTGCTGCCTCTTCCTTTGGCCAGGGGATGTCTCAGGTGGTCTCTGTGGCCAGCCATTGGCTGGTTGGTTGACACAGTTGAGTGACATCACTGACTTCCATTATGCAACCAGTATGGCCACCCATTGGCTCTTTACCTGGTGGGTTGACTCCGTTAACTCTTCCATTGCTCAGTGGCTGTCCTGGATGATTGCTATGATTGGCCGTTGACTGGCTGACTCACTGGAGCCATCCCAGGGTTCCCACTGATTGGCTCTTGGCCAGTTGAGTGACTATTCCATTGGGTGGTGGCCATACCTGGCATTGTCACTGTGGTGGGTCGACAGATAAAAAACCTCTCTCCATGGGTGGGCTACATGGGTGACTCTGGGCTGATTGGCTCTTCCATTGTGTGGCTGTTATGGGCAACTCTTGCCTCATCAGCCCTTTGGCCAATGCAGTTGGTAGCCCACATTGACTTGGTCATTGGGTAGAGCTGGTGATGGACACAGCTGACTAGTTGGGTGGGAGGGTAGTTAGTTAGTTGGATGGATAGGTGGGTAGGTGGGGGATTGGTTGGTTTGTTGGTTACTTGGATAGGTGGGTGGGTGGAGGAGTGGTTGGTTGGGTGGTTAGTTTGATAGGTGGGTGTGGGACTGGTTGGTTAGTTTGCTTGGAGAGTTGGTTGGATGGGTAGGTGAGTCGTTATTTGGTTGGTTGGTTAGTTGGTTGGGTGTGTGGTTAGTTGAGTGAGTGAAGGGCTGGTTGATTAGTTGGGTGGGGCTTTGGTAGGTCAGTGCATTGGGTGGTTAGTTGGTTGGATGGGTGGGTGGCTGGTTTGGTAGGTGATTGATTAGTTGGGTGGGAGGGCTGGCTTTTTGGTTGGACGGGTAGGTGGCTGCAAGATTGGTTAGGTGGTTGGTTGCTTGGATGGATGGGTGGGTGGTTAGTTAGTTGCTTAGTTGGGTGGTCAGTGGGGAGGATGGGTGAGCAGGTGGTTGCTTGGGGTTGCCATGGCAACTGCCAGCTCATTGGTTGACCCAGAGACCACAACCAACTTAGCCATGTGACCCCATCAGCCAAGTTGGTTCATTAAGGAAACTGAGTCATTAATTAAACTAAACCTTTGGACCTCCCATTCCAGGCCCCTTCCTTGACTCCCAGAGCCCAGACGCCTGGGTTTCCTGGAAGGGGAGGGGAGAGGAGGGGGCTCGGGCGGAGAGCAGGGGCGCTGGGGGCTTGGGTTCTCTGACTCACCCCATACCCATATATCCCCCCAGGGGTGTTGAAGGCTGTCGACCACATCAACAAGACCATCGTCCCGGCCCTGCTTGAGAAGGTGACGGGGGGCTCTGGGGCTTGGGGGTGGGGACTGGGGTGGAATCGGCCCTGCCATGACCCCCCATTCCCCCTCCTCCAGAAATTCAGCGTGGTGGATCAGGAGAAGATCGATAAGTTCATGATTGATTTGGATGGGACCGAGAACAAGTGTGAGACCCCAACCCCCACCCCATATGAACCCACTCTGCAGACCCCCAACATTGTCCCCCAGTCACTTCAGGTCCCTGCTGCAGCTGGCTCTCAGGGGGTTGCAAGTAGGGTAGAACAGGGCCTGGATGTGCACAGCTTTGGGGAGCCAAGCTGGGAGTAACAGGGTCTGTATGTGCCCAGCTCTAGGGGGCGGGCCTGGGTGTAACAAGGCTAAGATGTGTCCAGGTCTGGGGGGCCAGGCTGGGTGTAAAAGGTCCCGTATACAGCTAGCTCTTGGGGGCCAGGTTGTGTAGAACAGATCCAGATGCAGTCAGCTCTAGGGGAGCTGGGCTGGCTGTAACAGGGCCCAGATGCACCTAGCTCTGGAGGCCGGGTTGGGTGTAACAGGGCCTGGATGCACCTAGCTCTGGGGGGGCAGCATCTGGGCTTAACAGGGTCTCTGATCAACCCCCCCTGCTTCCCCCAGCCAAATTTGGAGCGAACGCCATCCTGGGGGTGTCACTGGCCGTGTGCAAGGCAGGTGCTGCGGAGAAGGGCATCCCCCTTTACCGTCACATTGCTGACCTGGCCGGCAATACCCAACTCATCCTGCCTGTGCCAGTAAGTGCTGGATGCTTGGGTTCCCTGCTGCGGGGAGTGGGAGATGGGTGTCTTGGTTCTCTGGCCTTGGAGGGCCTGCGGGGGGAGTGGTGAGAACCTACAGGCCGGGTGTCTGGTTTTTCTGGGCCCCGGGGCGGGGGAGGGAGCCTAGACACCTGGGTTCCTTGGCCAGCAGGTTCCAGCCCATGTTCCCCCCCCAGGCCTTCAATGTGATCAACGGAGGCTCACATGCGGGGAACAAGCTGGCCATGCAGGAGTTCATGATCCTGCCAGTAGGCGCCAGCAGCTTTGCGGAGGCGCTGCGCACAGGTGCCGAGGTCTACCACCACCTCAAGGCCGTCATCAAGGCCAAGTATGGCAAGGACGCCACCAACGTGGGTGATGAGGGCGGCTTTGCCCCCAACATCCTCGACAACAACGAAGGTGCCCAGATGCCTGGATTCCCTGGGGCTGGGGGTTGTGCTGGAACTGGGTCCCGGATGCCTCGGTTCTGTCTGAATCTGGTGGGGTTTAAGGGCAAGAGAAGCTGAGAGCCTGGACACCTGGGTTTCCCCCATCCAGGAGGGAGCATGGGAGCATTATGGGACATTCTTGGTTCTTTCTGGATTGGGGTGGGGAGGGGGCTGTTAGAGCTGGATGCCTGCATTTCCTCCAGCTCATAAAAGGCAGGAGGGTTTTTTGCGGGGGGGGGCGGAGTGGGGATGAATCTGGGAGCCCAGACACCAGGGTCCGACTCCTTGCCCTTCTCTGACCCAAGGGGAGTGGCTGAGGTGGATGCAGCTGTTTTGAGCTCTGTGTCAGGTTTCTGCACACCCCCCTCCCTGGCTGCCGGATTTAGCCCCGAAACCGGAGCTGGGAGAGAAGGGCAAGGAGATAGGAAGGTCATGGTGCCTGGATGTGGCTGGCCGGGGTGGGGCTTCATGGCTGAATAGAATGGGCTCTAGGTGGGGCTGGCTCTGGGGCGCATTTAAGGGGTTCAGGTAGAACAGGCTCTAGATGCAGCTGGCTTTGGGGTCTGGGCTGGATTCAAAGGGTCCCTGATGTGGCTGGCTCTGGAATAGGTGCCAGAGACCAGGTATAAGAGTCAATGCAGCTGGCTCTGTAGTGGGTAGAACAAGGTGGTGGATGTGGCTGGCTCTCGGGTGGGTGTAACAGGTCCTTCCTCAGTGCAGCTGGCTCTGGGAGGGCCCTGCTGGCTAGGTACAACAGGCTATAAATGAAGTTGGCTCTGGCGTAGGCACCAGAGGCCAGGTATAACAGGCTGTAGATGGGGCTGGCTCTGCAGTGGAGCTGAGTAGCACAGGACGTGGATGGGGCTGGCTCTGGTGTGGGTGGAGCAGGTCCTGGATGCAGCTGGATCTGGGGTGGGTAGAACAGGCTTGGATATGGCTGGCTTCTGGGTGGTGAGCCCTGATGGCCATGTACAACAGGTAGTAGATGTGGCTGGCTCTGGAGTAGGTGCCACAGGCTAGGTGTAACAGGCAGTGGATTCAGCTGGCTCTGGGATGTGTCTCAGTGGTCCCTAACACACACACCACGCCCCCGCCCCCCAGCACTGGAGCTGCTAAAAGCAGCCATTGCGGCAGCCGGGCGCACGGACCAAGTTGTCATCGGCATGG
The DNA here is from genome assembly GCA_030014935.1 of Caiman crocodilus. NCBI lineage: Eukaryota > Metazoa > Chordata > Crocodylia > Alligatoridae > Caiman > Caiman crocodilus. Next base: position 68,384 of record JAGPOW010002456.1, on the reverse strand, counting down.
ACGTGGCAGCCTCCGAGTTCCACCGCGATGGCAAGTACGACCTGGACTTCAAATCGCCGCCAGACGCCACACGGCTCATCACGGGCGAGCAGCTGGGGCAGCTCTACCAGAGCTTCGTGCAACATTACCCCGGTCAGCTGGACACCTGGGTCCTGTGGAGCAGAGGGGGGTGGGGGGTATGCTGGGGGACCAGATGCTTGGGTCCCCTGTTGGGGGGCAGGGGTGCTGGATGCCTGCATTCCCTGCTCAGGGGAGTCCTGGACATCTGGGTGCTCTAGGCCCTGGGACCCCAACCGCCTGGGCTCCAACCCAGTTCTGGGTGGGAAGTGGGATCTGTGTGCTTGGACACCTAGGTTCCCAGGATGTCCAGGCCTTTTGGATGCCTGGGATCCCCACTAGGGAGTGGACGGGTGGGAATCCCAGATGCCTGGGTTCTTGGGACGCCAGGGTCCCTGACCCTGTGCACCCACAGTGGTGTCGATCGAGGACCCGTTCGACCAGGACGACTGGGCAGCCTGGAGCCGGTTCCTGCCACTGGTTCCGATCCAAGTGGTCGGTGATGACCTGACAGTCACCAACCCCAAGCGCATCCAGCGCGCAGCTGAGGCCAAGGCCTGCAACTGCCTCCTGCTCAAGGTCAACCAGATTGGCTCCGTCACTGAGTCCGTGCAGGCGTGAGTATCCTTACCCATGCCTGTGTCCCTTCCTTGCTGCCCCCCAGATGCCTGGGTCCCATCCTTCCTGGGGGTCTGGAAGTCTGGGTCCCTAGTTGCAGGGGGAGAGAACAGCGGATGCCTGGGCTTCCTCCTTGTTGGGGAGGTGGACCTCGGTCCCCTGCCCCAGACAACCTGGGTTCTTTCATGTTGCGGCAGGGGGCCTGGACCCCTAGGTCCCTTCCCCCTGGTGGCTCTGGATACCTGGGTCCCCTCCTTGTTGTGGGGGGTGGGACCCAGATGCCTGAGGTCCTTACCTGCAAGGAGCCAGGATGGGACCGGGAGAGGCTGTGGGGCTGGGCATGGACACCTAGGTCCTCACCCTCCCACCCTTCAGGTGCAAGCTGGCACAGAGCCATGGCTGGGGTGTGATGGTCAGTCACCGCTCAGGGGAAACTGAGGACACCTTCATTGCAGACCTGGTGGTGGGACTCTGCACTGGGCAGGTAAGTCCCACCCCCTCAGTCAGATCCGCCTCCTGCACTGCCCCTCCACCCTACAAATGGGCCCCGCCCATATTGGCCCCTGCCTCGAGTGGGTCCCTCAGCCTTGGCCACGCCCGCTGAACACCCAGTCTAAGGCCTGCTCTTCCAGGCCTCGCCCCCTTAACTCTTTCCCTGCTGTCTGCAGATTAAGACAGGCGCCCCCTGCCGCTCCGAGCGCTTGGCCAAGTACAACCAGCTCCTCAGGTACCGCCGGGGGCAGGGCCTGGGCTGAAATGGGTCCAGATCCTGGGCGACTGGGGCCTCAGCCTGGAGGGAGCAGGGCCTGGCTCGGAAGGGATGGGGGGGGCACTTTCTCCTGCCAGGTCCCACTCCTGATTCTGCTGCCCCCCAGGATCGAGGAGGAGCTGGGTGACAAGGCGCACTTTGCTGGCCGCAAGTTCCGCAACCCCCTGGCCAAGTGAGAGCCCAGGACCGCGGCCTGGGAGGCAGGGGGGGGTCCAGTCTGACCCCCCCCCCCACTGGTACCAGCAGACTCTCCCCATGCTGAATAAAGACACCTGGAACTGAGCATGGTCGCTTGGGGTTCTTGAGGGGAGGGAGACCACCACACCTGGGTTTTCTGGAGGGAGGGGGCTTGGACACCTGGACTCTCTTCCCAGTTTGGCAAACAAGTTATGAGGGGGTGCCTAGCTGGGGTCCCCCCCAATCGATGACAGACAGGGCAGAGGTCACGGTAAAACAGGTAATTTATTGGGGTCAACACAGCAGAGTCCTCTAAGCCCCACCCCCTAATCAGCATGTAAAAGGGATCCCCCCATCAAACCTACATGGGGACCCACTTATAACCTGGTGGGATGCGGGGAGAGCTCCGGAGCCCCACACTGTGGACTAGACTGCTCCTCCTGTGGACTCCACCCCACTTCACCCCTCGCTCCCCAATATGCCATTCAGCCCCCCACCCAGCGCCTACAGAGCCACTAAAACCAATTAAAATCCACATAACACCCCCCCCACCAAGGGACTGGGGGGGAAGTCTCCTTCCCCCACCCTGCCCCTCAGAGGAGTCCTGACATAGCAGCATATTTGGCAAGGCCCTTAAGCCCACCCCACCTCCTAAGGGGTCCCCCTGGTCTCCCTCCTGGGCTCTAGGGGGGTGCAGGGGTGCCTGCTGTATCGTCCTCAGACTGCCGCAGCCGCTTCTTGGCACGGATTTCATTCATAGCCTCCTCGATGGAGCGCGTGTCCCGCTTGTTAGCCACGGGCACTGGAGGAGCAGGGGGATGAAAGAGGGTGGTTGGGACCCAGGCGACTGGGGTCCGGGTTCCTATTCCCCGACTCCCCAAGGACCCAAGCATCTGGGAGGGGCTCACCACAGCCGTAGGCCTTGTTGGCCTCCATGGCATGGGCAGCGCCCTTCCCGCCGCCTGTGCCAATAAGGTGGCTGTACTTGTCCTTGTAGTCATGCTGGGGACTCACAACCGCTGGCCCTCGGGCTGCCTCCAGCTCTGCCTCCCGGGCTGCTGCCTCCTGCCAGGTGAGGGGGAGGAGCCCCATCAGGATCCATTGCTTTGGGGAGAGCTCCAAACCTGGTGGGAGCCTGCTGAGTCTTGCTACTGCTGAAGGATCCTGCCACTTTAAGGACCAGGACCTCTGACTTTTACCCACCCAAAGAGCCTATGGGAAGTCCTCTTGCTTTAAGGACCAAGACGTCTGAACTCCACCCACCTCAGTGACACCTTATAGACAGCACTATTGCTTTAAAGAGAACTCTGAGCCCTGCTCCCCCGCAGGGGGAACCTATGAGGAGCCAGTGCCAACCACAAATGTTTTTGGGGGATATTGCTCCTTGAAGGCATATTCAGCTCCCCCACCCATTGGCCCTGCCCTCCTTAAACCACACCCCTTGAAACCCCGCCCCCTACCCAGAGACCCCGCCCCCTGGGAGCAGGAAGCCCTGCCCACTGTTTAGACCCTCCCACCCCAGGGGAGTGCAACCCCAAGCCCCGCTCTTATACCCGGAGACGTCGCTTCTCCTCCGCGCGCTGTGGGTCCCACTCCTCCCCACGGCGATAGGCCTCCAGCTCCTCGTCTGAAGGCGCGAACTCCTGCAGGGGTGGCCCACACGCCTGAGTCTTCAAGGAGGGGGGAAGGAGGCAGGGGGGAGGGGGGGAGTCTGGATGCCTGGGTCCTCCTGGGCTCTCCTGGGGGCGGGTCCCAGAGATCTGGCTTCCTGGCGTGGGGGGGGTGGACGCCCGAGTTCCCTGCAGGCATCGGGAGCCCTCACCTTCTTGAAGATCATGACATAACGTGTGTCCTCGTCATCGCCAAAGGAGAAGGAGCTCAGCCCAGCCACCTCCACCACGTCATGCCTGCAGGGGAGGGCAATTAATTATGTCCCCGTAACTGTCCCCCCTTGGGGGGGCACCTGCAGACGCGGGCTCCCAGGTCCCAGGCAGCAGAACGACCCCTACGGCCGGGCCTGGGACTGTATCCGTTGCCCCTCCAGTCGTTGCACTCACAGGATGCTGCGCTCGATCTTGCTCATGGGGGCGAAGCGGCGCCGCGGCTCGGCGCTGTCCTGGATGAAGTCTGACACCTCGCGCTCCATCTGGGGAGGCAGGGGGGTCACGGCTGCCCGGGGGCGTTTGCGGGGGGGGCGGGGGACACGGGGGGCCACTCACCCGCTTGCGGAACTCGGCCTTGTGCCGCTTGTCCTGCTCCTGCAGCGTCCGCAGTCGCGCCGCCTCCTCTGCGGGGTGGGGGGGGGCGGGTCAGCGGGCGCCGCGTTTCCCGGGTGGGGGGAACTCGCCCCTGCAGCCTACTTGCCGCTACCCACAGCCCCCGCTTCTATTTATAGCCAGGCTCCCGCAGCGCCCCCACCCCGGGGTAGTATTTAGAGCCCAGCCCCCGCAGTCCGCCCCCGCCGCGACCCCTGACCCCTGGCCCGGCGCCGCGCCTCCTGGTCGCCCAGCCCGGGCGGCCGCTCCATGGTGCTGAGGATGGAGCCCAGCAGGTCCAGCTCCGCCATCTTGGCCCCGCCCCACCTCTGCCCGTGGGCCCCGCCCCTTCCGGGACCCGCCGGAAGAGCAGGTACTACCCCGTCTGGGCCCGCCCCCAGCACCAGTGGGAGGAGACAGTTCCGGCCGTTGGCCGCACCCCTGCCAGCCCCCTCACCGGAAGTAGGAGATAACCCCGACCCTGACAGAAGTGGGTAGGGTCCAACCCCCGCCAATCTTCAAGGGGAGGTGTTTGAGGAAAATGTCGGCAGGGAATAAACACGGCGGGGGGTTGTTAAAGGGCAATGAGGCGGGAACAAGGCGACGTTAAAGGGATGGGCCCCCAAGGGAAGGGCGCACGCGGTGGGGGGGGGGTCGGTCGTCAGAAATTATCCGCCGTTGATGCGGCGTCAGTGGTGTCTTAAAGGCAGAGGTCGATTAAATGGGAAGGGAGGCTTGGTGGGGAGTGAGGTCACTGTGGCCCCTCCTGATCTCATGGAGGGCTTGCATGACCTCACGGAGCCACATGTCTATGGGAGAGATCGCCTGCCACGTCACCTGGCTGTTGCCATAGGGGTGCAACTTTCACGGGGTGGCGGCTATGGGTCACTGCTGGGGGCGACCTCACCGATGCTACGTTGACATCATTCCCTAGCGCTCGTGGCCCCACGGGCCCACATGACTATTTGGGCCAAGGCCTGCCATCCTGGCAACCGGGGCTGGGGCAGGCCACACGCCCTCCCCAGTCTCCATGGCAATTATGTCATCCACGTGCCCTGAGAAACAGACAGGACCTGGCGGGGGTGAGGTGGGGCAGGAGTCTTTATTATCTGGACAGTGCCCAGCCCTGGGGCCGCAACCCCTGACCCCGTGCCAGCCCCCAGGATCCTCTAGCATACCCAGGATCAGACCAGGATCAAGACCCCTCGACTTCCAGTGCCCCCCCAGGTTTGGGCCAGGATCCCACCCCCACTAGGGCAGGCCAAGCATCCCATGGGTGGTGAAAAGGTCCTGGGTACGGTTGTAAACACGAGCGATAGTGACAGCCGCTCGCCTCAGCTCAGCCTGGGCCTGGGCGGCCCCCCTGACTCCAGGGTCGCCCAGACAGAGCGCGGCAAGCAGCTCGCGCCGCGGCGGCAGCGCCAGGAAGGCAACGGCGGCCGCCTGCCGCACCCACCAGGGGTGGTGGGGGGCCAGGGCTCGGTGGTAGGCGCGGGCGCAGACCCTCGCCGGGTCCCCCCCTTCACCCAGGCCCCCCACAAAGAGCTGCAGCCACAGCAGGGCCCGGTGCAGGCGCAGCAGCGTGCGGCAGCCCGAGGGGGGGTTGCCAGGTGGTGCCGGGGGGGTCAGCACCACTAGCCCCTGAGCCAGTTCATGGGTCGCCATGGCCTGTGCTGTGGTGTAGTGGGGGGCGCTGGGGCCATCCCGCAGGTCCTGCAGCACCGCCAGCTTTGCGCGCGTCTCATGCAGCACCAGCCCAAAGGCTGGACCCAGCGACTCCATGAACCTGCGGGGTGCAGGGGGAGGTCGATGTGGCTGGGGGGCATCAGGATGCAGCTGTGTCTGGAGGGAATGGGTTGGGTGTAACAGTCTGGATGCAGCTGGCTCTGGGGTGGTTGTTGGCTGGGTAGAACTGGCTCTGGGGGTGGGCATTGGCAGTAAGTATAACAGGGCTCTAAATGCAGCTGGTTCTGGGGAAGCATTGGCTGGGTGTAACAGACTTGAATGCTGGCTCTGAGGTGGGTATTGGCTGGGTGTAACAGGGCCTGGATGCAGCTGGCTCTGGGGTGGTGTAATGGGGCTGGCTGCAGCTGGTTTGGGGTGAGGATGTTGGCTGGGTGTAACAGGGCTGGTTCCGGCGGAGGAATGGGTTGACTAATGAGGCCCAGGTGCAGCTGGCTCTGGTGCGGAACAGGGGCTGGGTGTAAGGGGCTCTGGCTGGTCATGGGGAGCAGGGAGTGGGGGGATTGTTGGCCAGGTATAACAGGGCCCGAATGTGGCTGGCTCTGGACGAAGGATGACAGGATATGGGTGTAATGGGCTGTGGCTGGCTCTGGCAGAGGATGTAGGCCAGGTGTAATGGGGCCTGGTTGTGGCTGGCTCTGGGGGGATAGCTCTTGGGTGTAACAGAGCCCAGATGTGGCTAGCTCTGGAGTGGGGGAAACATAGGCCAGGTGTAATGGACTATGACTGGCTTGGGGTAGGGGGACAGGTTGGCTGGGTGAAACAGGGCCCAGATGCAGCTGGCTCTGGGGGGGAAACAAGCACTCACCTGCCAAGCTCAGCCCAGCCGGCCAGGTAGGGGTCCAGCAGGATCTCACCATGGGGGCCCAGAGTGGCCTGAAACGCATGCAGCAGCCGCCCCATCTGGAAACGCTGGCCCTTGCACAGCGCCGCCGTGGGCTCTGGTGGGGGCTGCAGGGGCAGACACAGGTGGGGGGGTGGGAAGGGCCTGTGGCCAGCCTGGGGAGGGGCACAGACCTGGGGAGAATCAGGCCATGGGTGGGGGGGGAGAGGAGTGTCTCACCTGGGTTCCAGGCTGGTGGGGGGGTACAGCCTCACCCCACCACCACCAGGGGCAGGGTGCACCCCCCTGGACACAGGCCAAGAGAGGCACATCTGTGGGGGGGCAGGGCGTAGATGGACACATGGACTTGGTGCCCCCCTGAAAGCACAGGGAACCCAGGCATCCGGGATCCCAGCACCCCCCTACACCCAACTGAGGGAACCCAGGTGTTTGAGCCCCCCTCACCCGACCCCAGGGAACCCAGGCGCCTGAGCCACACCTCTCACCCCAGGGAACCCAGGTGTCCGGGATCCCAGCCCCACCCTACACCCAAACCAGGGAACCCAGCTGTCCGGGACTCACGGAGCCGCAGGCTGCAGAGGTACAGGAGGGCGAGGAAGGTGCCGACAGGCAGGAGGTAGCGGGCCAGGCGCTGGGGCGCCATGGCACTCCCCTCCTGCCTCCCCTGCCTTGACCTTTGACCTTTAACTCCCCCCTCCCCCGTGCTGACGCAGCCCCAAGATAAGGGCCCCAACGCGTCAGGGGGCAGAGGTCATGGGCAGGCAGCAGCCCCTCCCCTGCACCCCATCTCTGACTGGGTGGCGCAGAGGCTGCGGGTTGGGGGTGAGGGGCACCGGCAGGGCTGGGTCAGGGGCGGGGGCCAGGAGCTGCAAATCAGGAGAGAGGGGCTGGTGAGGACCAGGGGCTGTGGGTCAGGAGTGGGGCTCCGGCAAGGCCGGGGGTCTGGTTTCAAGTTGCCCTTTGACCTTTGCTGATCTGAAGCCCCTGGGAGAGTGATTGACAGATTGATGGAGGGGGTGTGCTGGAGCCCAGATGCTTGGCTTCTCTCCTGCTTGGAGGGGGCAGGTGTGGGGGGTGCAGGCCCAGAGGCTTGGTTTCCCTGGGCAGGAAAGAGAGCAGGGGGGCTGGGAGCCTGGATGCCTGGGTTCTGCCAATGATCTCAGGGTGGGGGGATGTGGAAGCTGGGGGGGGGCAATACTGAGCTGCCCCCTCACCTCCCCTGGGACATGGGGGGGAAGGAGGAAAG
>JAGPOW010002456.1:25077-56155 GCA_030014935.1 Caiman crocodilus | reverse complement strand
GGGGGGGGTGAGGCAGAGCCTAAAGTAGGAGGGGAGGGGGTGGGGCCTAAACCTGGGAGGTGGGGCCTAAGACACTGGGGTGGGGCCAGGACTGCTGTGGGTGCCGCCTAAAGAAAGGAAAGAACAGGGAGGCTGAAAAGGGGGTGGGGCCTGCTGAAGGGCAGGAAGGGATAACAGCAGTGGGTGGAGCCTGCTGAAGGGGGTGGGGCTTATATAGCAACGTTGTGGAGCCTGGAGAAATAAGGTCAGGACAAGAGGGTGGAGTCTCCAAAGCCAGGGGAAGGTCACAAAGAGAGGGGGGTGGAGTTGAGAAGGCAGAGGTGGGACCTATGCAGATTGGGGCGGAGCCTGGACAGGGTGGAGCCAGGAAGGCAGAGGCTGGGACCTATATGGCCTGGGGGTGGGTGGAGCCTGGAGGAAGAGGGGAGGAGCTGAAGAGTAGGGGCCAGAGGGGGGCAGGTAATCTCCAGGACCCGGGGCAGGGCCTGCTGATGCAGGGAGCAAAGGCTCACCCCCAAGCAGCCAGGCCCCCCATCATGTACAGCACCCCCAGCTCTCCCCTACTGGAGCCCCCCCACTATCTGCTGATAGGCTGATCCTGAGGCCTCCCGGCACCCCACCAGCAGCCCCCCCCCGGCTCCTCCTTACCCTGGTCGAAGTTGAGCTTCTTAGGGGGCGGTGCATCAAGTCCCTCAATGTCAACCAGGTCGCTGCTGGCATCCGCATCATTCAGGGCGCTCAGTGTCACATCTAGGGGAGCAGCATGGGTGGGGGGCCCCCCAAAAACCCCTGCCAGTTCCTCCCCTGCACACAGCCCCCTGTTCTAGCCCAGGGGAGCCCAATACTGAATGGGGTGCAGGGTTCAAACCCCATTGTACAACCCAGGGGGACCCCAGGATGGAAAAGAGGTCTCAGTGCCTCTCACTCAGCTGGGAGGGATCCCAAAATTCAATGGGGTATCTCAACCTCTGCTGCAGCCTGGGGTGACCCCAAGACTGAATGGGGGGCGGGGTCTCAGCCTCCATCCAGCAGCTCAGAGACACCTCAAGGTTGAATGGGGGGGGGTCTCAAGCCCCTCCCACAGCCTAGGGGAGCCCCAGAATTGAATGGGGGGGTCACAATCCCCAATCCTGGGGTGCCCCCTGGGGGGGGGCTTCACGGCTCACCTGAGGCCTTCTGCTTCTTGGCAGGGGGGGCGTCAGGGGTAGGGGGCACCCCACTGTGCCCCCCCTTCTTGGGCCCCTTTTTGGGGGAGTCAGCTGGCAGCGGCACCCCGCTGTCCTCGTAGGCTTTGCGCTTGGCTGTAGCCTTGATTTGGGCCCTGGAGGGGCGAGAGGGTGGGGCCACAGTGAGCTGGGGCGGGGGTTGAGGGGTGTGGGGCTCCCCTCCAGCCCCCGCCCCTGCCCTTACACCGTGCGCTCCTTGATGACGGCACTGAGCCGGTTGAGGTCGTCGCCGAAGCGCATCACAGCCGCCCGCAGCATCTCGATCTCGCTCTCTGTCCACTTGGCCCTGGGGGGCGCGGGGTGTCAGGAGGCCCCCAGCCCAGAGTCCCCAGCCCATAAATGCTCCCCGGCGGCCCCCCTGATCCGAAACCCTGTCCTGGCAGCCCCCCAGACCCAACCCCCCTGCAGCAGGGCTTGGGGGAAACTGGGGGTATTTGGGGGGGCAGGTGTAGGGGGAAGGTGGTGGGGTGTGGGATGCAGGAGGTGAGGCTTACCCCGCGGGGGAGGAATCGGCCACAGGGTGCAGCTGCATGGTGAGCTCCCCCAGCTTGGTGAAGGCAGTGCCGGCGGCTGAGAAGATCTCCCCAACCTGTGGGGGGGCGTGGGGGTGAGGGTGGCGCTCTGACCCTTTGACCTCTGACCCTGCTGCTCCCCCAGCCCCAGCCCCAGCCCCTCGGGCCACCCTTATCCGACCCCTGAGCCCCCCTACAATGTAGCAGGTACTCTTAATTCCCCCCCCACAAATGAGACGGGTTCCTCAACCCTGGGCCCCGCCCCCCTGTAGAGGCCCCCGCAGAGCTGCCCCCAAAGCCCCTCCCTCTCCATGGGGGGCCCCAGTGGTCCCTCCCCTATGATCCCTCCACCCCTTTTAGGGGTTCCCTGGACCCCAGGCCCCTCCCTGACCACCCAACTCGCTACCCCTCCCCCACTGCAGGCCCCACACCCCATCCTGGCCCCGCCCCCATGACCCCACCTTGGTGCTGGCGGAAGTCATAGCCCCCGGCCGCCGGCCCGGCCGCCGCCCTGGCCCGACCGGAAGTGGGGCGCTCTGGCCCCCGTCGCCCGCCGGCGTCTCGATGGTGCGGCCGCTCCGTTCGCCTCCGGGCCACCCGGTGCCTCGGTGGTGTTGGCGGACGCTCTAGCCGCCCGGATCCGCCAGCGCCTCGGTGGTGCGGGGGCGGGTGGAACACTCTAGCTGTGCGTCTCGGTGGTCCCTGAGGACGCTCCCGCCGGAGTCTCTTACGTCTCTATGGTGATTGGGCGCTCCAGGTTCTCGGTGGTAATGTCGGACGCTCTAGGCGGAGGGGAGGACCACCCACTCGATTGCTTTAACTCTTTCCTACCCCTCCCTCCTGGAGCCGTAGACAGGCGCCCTCTAATGCCCCCATCTACCCACAGTGCACCTGGAAAAGCCCTTAGGGAGCACATAGAGCCACTGCCCCCCACCCATCTACCCACCACGCACCTGGGAAAGCCCTTGAAGACCACCCCCCATAGAGGAAACCCCCAGCCCCTCCCTCATATACAGCCAGCCCCCCCATAGAGCCCACCCCCATACCCACAATGCGTCTGAAAAAGCCCTCGGGACCGCCCCGCTACCCCCATACGTGGCCACTCCCCTCCACGAAGCCACCCCTCCCATCAGGCGGCCGATGCGGGGAAGGGGGGGGGGGGAGTAGGACAGTGGGGCCCCGCTTCACCATGATCCACTGGCTCCGTGGTCAGACCCAGAGGGGGGTGGTTGGCAGAAGTCAATCGTCGTGGTGCCCTGTGACCAGTGGGGTCCCTCAGAGCTCTCTTGGGCCCATGTTGTTCAACATCTTCATTAATGATGTGGACACTGGAGTCAGAAGTGGACAGGCCAAGTTTGCTGATGACACCAAACTTTGGGGCAAAGCATCCGCACCTGAAGACAGGAGGGTGATCCAGGCTGACCTGGACAGGCTCAGGAAATGGGCAGACAAGAACCTGATGGTGTTTAACACTGAAAAATGCCAGATTCTCCACCTTGGGAAGAAAAACCTGCAGCATCCTTATAGGCTGGCTAGCAGTACCGGTGAAAGAGACTTGAGGTCATCACTGACCACAAGGTGAACATGAGCCTTCAATGTGGTGCTGCTAGTAAAGCGAGCAAAACGCTGGCTTGCATCCATAGATGCTTCTCAAGCAAATCCCAGGACGTCATTCTCCCCTTGTACTCAGCTCTAGTGAGGCTGCAGCTGAAGTACTGTGTCCAGTTTGGGCCCCACAATTAAAAAATGATGTGAAGAAGCTTGAGAGAATGCAGAGGAGAGCCACGCGTATGATCAGAGAGGTAAGGGTATGATCAGAGCCACGCGTATGATCAGAGAGGTAAGGGAAACAGACCTTACGACGACAGGCTGAGAGCTATGCGGCTCTTCAGCTTGGACAAGTGCAGGCTCAGGAGTGATCTGGTGGCCACTTATAAGTTTATTAGGGGTAACCACCAGGTTCTGGGGGAACATGTGTTCACCAGAGCACCCCAGGGAATGACAAAGTCGAATGGTCACAAACTCCTCCATGACTGTTTCAAGCTGGACATAAGGAAGAACTTTATTGTCCGAGCCCCTAAGGTCTAGAATAGCCTGCTGCCGGAGGTGGTTCAAGCACCTCATTGAACACTTTCAAGAGAAATTTCAGTGTTTAGCTTGCTGGGATCCTATGACCCCAGCGGACTTCCTGCCCTGGGGCAGGGGGCTGGACTCGATGATCTTCCCAAGTCCCTTCCAGCCCTAATGTCTATGAAATCTCCCCCCCATATAGAGCCATCCCCCACTCCCTCTTATAGACCCACTCTGCCCCACCCCCAGGCCCTCCCAGCTCTACCCCCATTCATTGCACAGGACAAACCTTCAGGGTGGGGGACAGACACATGGGGGGGCACCAGCCTGGAGCAGGTTCCCTGTGGTTCAGAACCCCCACGTGGGGTAGCAACGTGCTCGATGCCCCCAATACCAGGTAACCCCTCACCCCCTTCCTGCCTGTCTAAGGAGCTAGGGATGCTCCCAGCAAGGGGTCCTTGTTACCCAGAGCTCCACCCCCCAGCTGCTGGGGCGGGCAGAAGCAAAGGATCATGGTCCAGGGGGTCATAAAGAAGTGGTGGCAGCCAGTCCCAGACCTGGCAGGGGGCTTGTGGTGGCATGGAGAAGCTGCCCAGCAACACATGCAGCTTGGCTGGGAAGAAGCAGTTGCTGGCCTGTGCAATTTGGGGGGAGTCAGTCCTGACACTCAGAGGACTCCCCCCACAACCTTCCACCTGCAACCAGGACCTCTAGGATCAGGCCCAGATTGGGGCCCTTGGAGGAGAAACACCCTCCACCCCGCTCCAGCCAGGGACTCACCCTGCTTCACTGTCTCTCAGCCCCTGGTCTGCTGGGTCAGCTCACTCCTTCCTCCAGGGTACCTCTGGCCCTGGCTCTCCCACCTCCAGACCTGTTAGGAAATGGGGTTCGGGACCAGCGCATAAAGGACTGACACGGCAATTCAATGCATGAATGATAAAGGCTTTATTTACTGCAACTCGTCACTGGTAAATGAGCCTAAAGCAAAGCCAAGTCCAGTCTGTTTAGCTGTGAAAATGACAGTACCTCACCAGGGTCTCGGTCTTGTCAGCTTCTCCAAGGCGTGGATCCGTGCACCAGGAGACTGACCGATGGCAGGAGCAGATCTTGCATCCTGAACTGTGTGTGGTAGCTGCTCCGTTTCTTTTTGGTACCCTGCAGCTTGACATCTTCAAAGCCTTCGAGAGAGCCCAAGCAATAAGTCACAGGAAGATCCTGTTAATCAAACTACTCGTCATTGGTTATCAACAGCGATCCAGGTTTTGCATTCATGCTAAAACACGATTTTTCTCATTTTACGGAGAAATACAAGGATTTTTCTTCTTTAAAGGAGAAAATGTGGGAAATGGGTTTCCCCATGTGGGCTGGCAGTGGCAGCCTGCGAGGGGCTCGGGGGGAGCGGAAGGAGGGAGCTCAGGCAGGGGTGCCGTGTGTGTGAGTGAGTGTGCACACATGCATGTGGCAGCCTGGAGAGCAGCTCCCTTGGGTAAATCGGGGGTGGGGGAAGGGGAGATTGAGTCCCCATAGGGAGGGAGTCAGGCAGGGCAGGGCCTGTGTGGGGTCCAGGGCTACGTGTGGCCACAGGGCCTGGTGGGGAGTGGGATGGGGCTCAGTGGCAAGGAGCTTCCCCGCCCGGTCCCACTCTGCACTGCTATGCCAGGTCCTGCCTGCTGGGCAATGGGCACCCCAGGGAGGGCAGCAGGGCTGGGAGCCCGAGTCTGCAGTGGGTGCCCGCGGAGCCCATGCGGGGGGGCAGGGGGCTGCAGGCCCGGGTAGCCCTGGCAGTTGGGGGTAACTGGCAGGGCTGCGGGGGAGGGGGGTTAAGAGGGAACAGCAGGGGCTGGGCTGCTCAGCACCACAAAGCACGCGGGGGGGCTGTAGGTGGACCCACGTCTAGGGGAGCAGAGAAATCCAGGATCGCTGAATCATTATCTATCAATTATTTATTTACTGTCCATTTTTATAATGATTTATTCTTGATCAAAGGTTATTTATTTTTATTATTCTTTACTTGTATTTATCACTTATTTCTTATTGTTTTTATCATTTATTTGTATGTGTTACTATTATTTACTTACCATTTATTTATTGTCATTGATGATTTGATTTTGGTTGGTCATATTTTAATTAATTTTAATTTAATTGACTTTTTAAATGAGTTTTTTTACTAGCTGAAACCTGCAAACCATTTGCAATTGCATTTTTATTGCAACAGTATCTCTTTAAACACAGGATTTTTAGTTATCCTTTGACCAAATACATAGCAGGATCAAAACCTCTCTCCTTCGAAAAGGCTTCATAAAGCTGCCCATGTGTAAAGACAGGTGGAGGAGTATATTTTATTACAGTATTATAATAAAGTGCCCCTGGCCCTGCTCCTGCCCCTCACTCCCCCCACACCGCCTCAACCCCCTGGAAGCCTGGATTTTATCTAAATCTAGATAAAGTAAAATGCAGTTGGTTAAATTAAATGCAGTGAAATGAATTAAATGATGGAGGGGTGCAGGTTGTAGCCGTGTTGATCTAAGGACATAGGCAGACAAGATTATTTGGGTAAATCTGATCTCTTTTATTAGACCAACTGAACAGAGCAGATAAAGGCTAACTAAAAAGGCTTAAATGACTGACCTTTTTTTAAGAACTACTTTTTTTTAATCTCCTAGCCTGATGGAACGGAGGAAGACGCTGCTTTCCCACTCCAGCCTGGGAAAACACAGACCGTCCACAGATGCTTCCTCAGTCTGACGAAGGGTGTTGGGCCCAAAAGTGTGCAAAGCAGAATTTTTCCAACTATCTGAGTTGGTCTAATAATAGATACCAGATTTACCCCAAGAACCTTGTGAGCCGAGATGAAATCCCTCCCCCCGGACAGAGCTGCAGACAGGAACCTGAAGCCAAAAACAAGATGCAAAAAAGGAACCTGAAGTCAAACAAGATACAGAAGAAGGAAGTCACCAACATCCAGCCCCAAATTCTCCTCCTCCCAACATCTGGGCAAATCTGGGGGCTAAGGCAGAAAGAAAGTGGAGGTGCCTGGACTGAATGGGCCTGATTCTGCTGCTCTGGGGGCTGCACGTGGTAGGGGAGTCCCTTCCAGCCCCCAGCTCCAGGTTTGGGGTGAGAAACCCAACTGGCTTCATATCACACGCCCTGCATCCTGATCCTGCACCCTCATGCATGGGTCTGCACCCTAACTACTCCCACAATGATCGGCATCCTCTACACCAGTGCTGCTCAAAGTGGTGGTCCGCAGACCAGTGCCAGCCCGCAGCAAGTTGCCAGGAAAGAAAGAAATATATTTTCAGAAGCATAACACTGATATGTCATGGTGCCACAGTTTGTACGTTCCAACACTCCAGGTGACATCACGTCGTGCGAGGCGAGGAAAGAGAAAGAAACAGCTGGTCGCGCATTTGTGTAGCGCTGTTACATGCAGTTGTTGCCATGGACTGAACAAGTCCCCGGTCCCTGGCCCACTGGAAAAAAAATTGCCAGTCTGCCACATCAGATAATTTGAGAAGCACTGTTTTACACCACCAGACAACCCCCCAACTCCAGAATTTGGATGAGGGTAGGGTTACTATACATCCAGGTTTTCCCAGACATCTCTTTTTGAGTCTTCCCATCTCCATCTGGGTGCTTTTGGGGATTTTGCTCAGCATCAAAGACCTCCCCCACCCCAACCCCGGCACTTCCTGGATTGTCCCAGCTGCTTGGGGCTGGGGGGAGCAGAGGACGGGATTGTAGGTAGGGCATCAGGTGGGCTTGGCACTGCCCCAGCACTGTAGGCAGGTAAGTCTGTGCAGGGAAAGGGTTGGAGGGCCACAGTGGGGCGTGTGGGGGTGTGAGTGCCTAAGCTGTCTGGGTGCTGCGGATCCAGCAAGGCACAGAGGGAGGGGAGGTGCCTGCCCCTCCAGTGGGGAAACGGGGTGAGGGGATTTTGGCGGGGAAAAAGGGAGCTGTGTAGGCAGCAGGGGATGGCAGGGCAGGGCCTGTGGGTCAGGAGTGAGGGGCACCGGCAGGGACGGTGGGGAGTGGGTTGGGAGTGAAGGGCACCAGTAGGATGGGGGGGCAGGGGCTGCAGGTTGGGAGTGAGGGACACCAGCGGAGGAGCAGGGAGTGGGGCGGTGTGGTAGCACAAGTGGGGCTGGTGGGACATGGTTGCAAGGATGTTCATGTATGTGCAGCTCAAGCTGGGGAGTGGAGACAGCAGCTCCACCCCCAGGTTTCAGTGGTATAAATATGCTGAAATCTCTCCTCTGGAGGGAAGAGCTGAGCAGAAGCAGCACCAGTGCAGTTCCAGGACTGGACCCACATGCGTTGAATGCTTTGGGCTGTAGGCTCTTCTCCCTTCCCACAGGACCCTTCATCTCCCCTCCCCACCAGTGCCCAGAAAACCCGGGTGTCCGGGCGCCCAGCCGCACTCCCCCAAGAAGCCAGGCATCTGGGCTGCTAGTGCACTATCTGGCTGAGATTTTCTTGGCACACTCTTTGCTTTCGTCTCCCAACAGTATCTCTTTAAACACAGGATTTTTAGTTATCCTTTGACCAAATATATTACTGGGATCACACGCACACACAACCCAGCTGTTCATGAAATGAACACACACGCAACCGAAGTGTCTAGGATGCACACGGCCAAGCGAGCTGTGTGGAACACCCCCCCCCGCCAACAAGCATGTGGGACAGAGAAAGGTTCTTTGGGTAAATCCGGTATCTTTTATGAGACCAAGTCAAAGAGTTGGAAAACATCTCTTCTGCAAGTTTTGCTCCAGAAACAGCCTTTCCCCAGACTGAGGAATTGAAGTTGTGTTGTGCTGTTGCTGGATGCTGCTCACAGGACGAGCACAGCACAGCTGCACATGGATCTTCGGACTGAGGAAGGCTGTTTCAGGAGCAAAGCTTGCACAAGAGAAATTCTCTAACTATTTGAGTTGGTCTCATAAAAAATACCAGATTTACCCAAAGAACCTGATTTGCCCATGTCCTTCGAACACCATGGCTACAACCTACAGCCTGGGACACATGGAGATGCGCACAACCCAAGTGTCTGGGACACAGACAGACGAGGTTCTTTGGGTGACTGATATCTGGCATTAGACCAACTCAAGTAGTTGGGGAAATTCTGCTTTGCAAGCTTTGGGACACAAATGCCCTTCGGCCAGCTGAGCAGTCCAGCAGAGGAAGCACTGGCACTTGCTCCGTGCTCTCCCTGGGCGCATGGGAGCAGGAACAGGAACTGCTCAAGAGACAGTTCTTCACTCTCCTCACTTCTACCATGCTGCTCTACCATGCATGCACGGACACACACGTGACCCAGGCTTTCAAGACATACACACAACCCACTCTTCCACAACACCTGCCCCCCCAGGCTTCAAGGACAAGCATGCACACACACACAACCCAGTTTGAGGATACACACCAATGTGCACATGCACACAATGCAGTCTTCAAGGACATGCATGTGTGTGCACACACCCACACCCAGCTCACTACTGGTAGCTGCCAGGCCCCCTTGTGCTGCCATTTTCCTCGTTCCTGGTGTTGGGAAGGACAGCTGGTGCTGGGGCGGACACTAGGCAGGGCGGGCAATATCAAACCTAATAAGCCACAGCCTGAAGTGTTAACAAAGCTTCTGTACAAAATTTTGTAAACAATTTCTAAAAGTCAGCACCAAGGGCAATAATCTTCACAATCAATTATGCTATAATAAACAAAACCCCAACTACATCCACAAAGATGGCAAGTAAAAAAAGTAATATCTGCTGCCACTAATACAGAAGTGAAAAAATTGCAGGCTGCATAGAGAAATCTCATGCCGCTAGTAGAGAAGCCAAGAGCTGAACGCCAATAAAGCCAGCACTGCAGTGCACCCAGTAATAATAAAAAAATCCAGGCATAGTTCCTCATCCTGGATAAAAAGATGCCACCCAACTTAAAATAAATAGTGTAAAAATATTAAAAACAAATCAATGCTGGACTTTCGTTCCTATTGAAGTGCAAATGTAAGTTCCTAGGCAGATAAGGTTCCTTGGGTGAATTTGATATCTTTTATTAGACCAGGCACCAACAGAAAATGTAATTAAAAAAGGAAAAACACCCAAAACTTCACTGACCAAAATGAAAGCAATAACTTAAATTAATGCTGCTCAAAAAAGCTGTAGCTTAGAGGCATGGTAGGAATGAAGGCATTTTGCCTTAAGTATGAAATGAAGTGATCCCCAGGCCTCTCTCATTGCAGCATTCAACCCAAAAAAACAGTCTGTGCCCCCCAGAGCTCAATTCAGACTTCTTGGGAGCAGTTGGTAATACATAGACAATGAGGGGTGAAGGGACCTCAGGTCACATCCAGTCCAGCCCCCTGCTCCAAGCAAGACCAGCCCCAACTACATCATCCCAGCCAAGGCTTTGTCTACTCAGGTCTTCAAAACCTCCGAGGATGGAGACTCCCCCACCTTTTTGGTTCCAGTGCTTCCCCACCCTCCTTGTTAGAAAGTTTTTCCTAATATGCAACCTCAACTTCCCTTGCTGCAGCCTGAGCCCATTGCTCCTTGTTCTGTCACCTGCCACCACAGAGAACTGTCCAGCTCCGTCCTCTTTCGAACCCCCCTGCAGGGAGTTAAAGGCTGCTATCAAATTCCCCCAGTCTTCTCTTTTCCAGACTCAGTCAGCCCAGTTCCCTCAGCCTCTCCTCACAAGTCCTGTCCCCCAGCCCCTCGAGCTATATTTCCTTGCCCTCTGCTGGACTCTCTCCAATCTGCCCACATACTTTCATAGGGGGGGGGAGGGGGGGGGGCGTCGGTGGACACAGGACTCCAGGGGTGGGCGCCGCCGGGGCAAATCGAGGGGAGGAATCACTGCCCTCCCTCTGCTGGCAGCGCTCCTACCAATGCAGCCTGGGGTGCCATTAGCCTTCTTGGCAGCAAGGGTACACTGCTGGTTCCTGTCCAGCTCCTCGTCCCACCCCCCCAGGGCCTTTTCTGCAGAGCTGTACAGGGGGGCTGGGAGCCTGCACACCAGGGTGCTCTGGGAGGGGGTTGGGGTGAGAGGAGAATATTTTCCCTCCACTGAGGGGGCTGGGGCCAGGGCAGGAGGCACCAGTAACCTCCCCACAGCTGGGCGCATCTAGAGCCCATCACCTCCCAGCCCTGAGTGAAGGGCCGTGCTGCAAGAGACGGAAAAGGAATGGAGCAGGGTCTGGCAGGTGGGGAGGGGGCAGAGGCAGAGGCCGAGGCCTGGATGCCTGGGTTCTCCCTGCTCTGGGGTGTGGGGACAGGGCTGAACACCCCATGTTCTCCCCTATATTGGCAGGAGGGACCTGGGCAGCCCAGATTGGAGTCATTCAGGCAGGACAGGTCTATGGAAATGCCACAGGCACCCAGTACCCAAATGGCACCAACTTACTTGGTGAGTTCAGGAAAAAGGCGGATGGGGACTGGGGGCCTGGATGCTGGGCGCTCTCCTGGCTCCAGGGAGGTGAGCGCAGGGGGGCTGAGAGCCCGAATACCTCGGTTCTCTGGCCAGGTCCATGTAGGGAGCATTCATCCTGCGTCTTTCTCCCACAGAGACAAGAGGCGATCCAGGGAATGGAGAAGCCGAGACTTCAACACAAAACAATCACCGACAGATGACTGTATTAATTGGTAAGCCTGGGACTGGGCTCAGCCAATGCTCCTGCTGGGACTAACCTGTAGGGTCCTGGCTGGAGGGTCTTGCCCCCTTAGGGTCAGGGGTTTGCCCCTGCTCACCTTGGCCTAGCCAGGGGAGTTCCCCTCCCTCTGCAGCAGGACATGCTGACTGTGGCCCCCCCGCTGTCCCTGGGGTGAGGCCTAGGGGTGCTAGCAGTTGTAAGAAGGGGCTGAAGGGTGGGGTTATCTATGCTGCATGGGGCTGATCCTGCTGTCTCAGGCAGGGCTTAGGCTGAATGTACCCCTGGGGGTCCCTCCTAGCCCCCCATGGGGATTTGGGGAGGGAACCAGGTGTCTGGGAGCAGGGAGGGAGCTGCTTCTGCTGCACTTGCTGCCTGCTCTAACACCTGCTTCCCAGGGGTGCTGACACTGGCACTGCGTGTGATACTGTGGCCATGTGGGACACTGCAGCAAACCAGCACTGTGGCACCTTCCTCCAGTCCACATAAGCAATGGTGGGGACCTGGGAGCCCAAACTCCTGGGTTGTCCTGCAGCTCTAAGAGGGGAACAGGGATTGCTGGGCTGGCAGAGCGGGGAGCCGGGAGCCCGGTCATCTCTGTTCAAGGGACTGACCCTTCTGTACCACCTTCCAGCTCTGGTTTCTCCCAAAGAAAACAGCACTGCAGGGACCATCTTCTCCAGCTGCACTGATCTTAACTACAGTGCTTGTTCTAACTTCTGTAAAGGATGAGGGTCGCAGCTGCCCAGCCTTGACATGGCACAGGTAGGTCATGGCTGGGAGTTACAAGGGGGCTGAGATCCCATTGCTTCTGGGCTGGGCACTGGGGCTGACCGTACAGAGCACTGGTGCCCAGTGCAGAGATGTGGCTGGCTCTGGGGTGGGCGCAGGGGGCTTGGGCTCCTGTGACATTAATGAGAGAAGAGGCAGCAGACAGAGCTGAACAGGAGCTAGCCCCAAGGACCGTGGCAAAGAAACACAGCTGCCCAGGGAAGGAGTTGCCCGTAGAGGGAAGGGGCAGAGAGATCCCAAGGCTGGCCAGTGCCCACAGCTGGAAGGACGCAGGGGCTGGGCAGAGCGCTAGATAAGAGCCTGCCTCTGCCCCAAGAGTTCTGTCGCTGGGTGACTGGGAGGTAACTGCTCCCCCCAGCCAGGGTGGGTTGATTTAAATCACAATTTAAATTGCTGACCAGGAAGCCTCAGTTTTATCACTATTTTCTACAGAAAGTACATTCTTGTTGTTTGATACCCTCTGTTCGCTGAACTTTTTGAAACTCTGCACTTTGAGAGAGGGAAAGGCTCAACTCTGTGTACACAAACTCACAGAGA
This sequence comes from Caiman crocodilus, assembly GCA_030014935.1. Lineage (NCBI taxonomy): Eukaryota > Metazoa > Chordata > Crocodylia > Alligatoridae > Caiman > Caiman crocodilus. The sequence goes on along the minus strand of JAGPOW010002456.1, from coordinate 43,370 downwards.
CCAGGGGGCGGTGGGTGGGTAATTGGGTCCATTCTCTCTCATCGCCATACACTGCTGTTAACCAGGATGTTTTCTCTGGAGACAACAGACTTTCCCTGTGCCTGAAGAAGGATGTTTGTGCCAAAAAGCTTGCAAAGAACCATTTTTCCAACTATTTAGTTGGTTTAATAAAAGAGATCACATCTACCCGAAGAACCTTGTCTGCCTGTGATCTCTGGAGACGCATATCCAGGGTTTGAGAACTGAAAATGAGCATCATAAAGATGCTTAATGAGATCTAGACTGAGCGCTGAGTCCCACTGGGTAGAGTGGTTTTCTTTGATCTTTACTAATCTATAGACGAGCTTCTGGAACCCAATAAATTTGGGCCCCGATATAGTCTGTGGCCTGTTGTGACTGATTTATAAAACTTCTAAAAAGTGACATGAATATATTGCCTCACGTATTGTCTCAAATAGTATACAACTAGAAATTATAATCCCTATTCCATGATGACATCTTCGAACTTTAAGGTATCTTAAATTAAAACTAGCTGTATTATAGGTTTATTTTTTATTTAAACACCATCTTAACAAAAAAGGACGCTTATATAAAAAAAGAGAGTCTGATTTAAAAAGCAAAAATCCAACTTAAAAAAAAAAACCTGTTGATTTTTATCCGCCCTGGCCATAACCCTGACATTGTACTTTCACCTGGCTGCAGTGCCCCGCTAGACCCACCACAGGGCAGTGCTGACCTGTTTCCTGCCCCCACCTATAACGTCTGCAGTGCCCGTGAGCAGCACTTCCCCATTTCAACTTCCCTGCTTGAGTCATCCCTCGGTGCAAATCTCTTGGGGGCAGAGGTGGTCTCTTTTATATTAGACCAACTAGATAGTTGCAAAAAAATTGTTTTCTTTGCAAGCTTTCAGGGTCAGATACTGTCTCACAGAGCAGCTTTTTACAAACTGGACTTTTCTGCAAGAGGAAGTTTCCTTTGTAACCTGGCAATCAAAACTCACAGAAGAGGTGAAAGCTTTTATTAGACCAACTAGATATTTGCTTGCAAGACCTGGTCCAGACCCCAGCTAGGGTCTACCCCAGAGGGAGAGAGGAAGCCCTCAGAGGTTTCCCCCACTCCCTGCTTGAGGTGAGAGGCTGGGTGTGGGTAGGCCCCAGCCAGCACACTGAAGTGGGAGGCAAGAGGGAGGGGGGTTTAAACCTCCTAGGGTGAGTGAGGAGGGCACTCTAGATTTTGAGCAGGGCAAGGGTAGCATGGGTACCCGGTGGTGCTGTGGCCACCCCTGGGACCTGAACCTTCCTACAAGCTGACTCTAGGGTGGGTGTCCAGCACCACAGGCCATTTCTCTCGTAGGCGCAGCAGAAGCGTTACAGCAACTTGTGGATCCGAACCCAAACTCCCTCAACTGTTGACCAACCTCAGCAAGTGGCCCCTGGGCTGGAGGGGGGCACTCGTCTGTCCCCAACTGCTTTTGGCTTTGGAACAAACATGCTGCGGACCCCAGTGCCCCAGTCTGTGGGGAGGCATGAGCCTCCCATGGGCCCTGCCTCTTCCCTGCTCTGTGCCTCCCCACAGGAGGGCACTGGGGATGGGCAGGGGGAGGCCAGTGCAGCTACTGCTACATAGGGCTGGCTGGGGGGTTCTAACAGTGTCTTCTCCCTGCTCCTAGGACATGCTGCTACATGGAAGATGGGGAGCAGAAAGAGAGTGGCTGCACTGTCACCAGACCCTGCCATTGCATAAGGACACCAGCATTGCTCCTTGGCCCCTAGCAGGATTGAGTTCTTGGACCCGGAGGGTGCTGGGCCCAGCTTTGCAGGGTCTGTGGGAAGCTCCAAGCACTTTTGCTGCCTTTGAGCTTTTGGTGTCCCCCACACTCTGGGAGTCTCAGTGCTGTAATAGTGAGTGTGTGTGTGTGGGGTGGAAATCCCACTTCCAGCTGATGGCAGAGCAGAGCCAACTTAGTGACAGACATACAGTGTTACCTCATATGTGTGAGATGGGGGCAGACCTCCCCTTTCCCTACCTTCTTGACAAGAGCCAATGATCATAAATTGCTCCGCGACTGATTCAGGCTAGACATAAGGAACAACTTCTTCACTGTCCGAGCCCCCAAGGTTTGGAATAGGCTGCTGCCGGAGGTGGTTCAAGCACCCACTTTGAACGCCTTCAAGACACACTTGGATGTTTATCTTGCTGGGATCCTGTGACCCCTGCTGACTTCCTGCCCCTGGGGCAGGGGGGTGGACTTGATGATCCTCCGGGGTCCCTTCCAGCCCAAATGTCTATGAAATCTATGAAAATCTTTTCAACCAGATCAGTGTTATCTATGAATCCTGCTTGCTTTGTTGGATTTCTCCCCCACCACCCCAGAGTGCCACGTGCCAGGAGTCTAACAGGGCTGCATGGAGGGGGCCATGCTCTGTCTTTCCTGGCCCTGAGGAGCAGAGCTCCAGCGCCCCCACTGAGGCATTGAAAGGACTCAGCTGTGCGTTGGGACCAAGGTTTCATTGAATCCATCCTAAAACCTCCTCTGTCACCCAACGAGTGAGTTTTGTCCAAGAAACAACACCTTTTCTGCAAAAACTTCAAAATGTAGTCCACCTTCCCAGCAACACCCTCCTAATCAGCATGGACATTTCCAGCTTATATACCAGCATCCCACAACAGGATGGCATCCAAGCCTGCCTTATATATCTTCGAGAGCAAGATTACAGCTCTGAGGACAGAACTTACTGAACTTACTCACTTTGTCCTCACAACTTCACTTTCAGTAACCAACACTTCCTCCAGACTGAGCTGCCCGTATCTGTGCCCACAATGGCCCCACAATATACCAACCTTTTCATGGGCCCCCTGGAAGAAGAATTTCTCAAGAACTGCACCATCAAACCCTGCTATACCTAAAATACATAGATAACATCTTCATCATTTGGACCAAAAACCTGGAAACTCTGATTGATTTCCAGCACCAGCATTTCCTTTTTAGACACTGATCACTATCCAGTATGTTAAAACACAATCCACCATATACAAGAAACCCATGGACCAACATACATAGCTGCACAAAACCAGAAACCACCCTCAACATACCAAAGTGTAGCATACAGCCAAGCCCTCCGCTACCACTGAATTTGGACTGAGGAGAATACCTGTGACTCTGTTCTCCAAAATCTCAAAAGGGCTTTCACTCAGCAAGGACACTCCTCCTGACAGAGACTGCACTTTTAAAAGAGCCACCCAGATACCATGTGAAGAACTGCTGCAGCACAGAAAGAAAATCTCCACAAATCGCACACCATTAGTTATGACATACCATCCTTCCCTGGAACCTGTATGGAAAATCCTCAAAAAATGCACTGCATGGATCCAGACCATGCTGGGACAAGAGATGGAAAACCTGCCAGCACATCTCCACTCCCCACAATAACAACACCCCACAACAGAACTAGTACCATTCCTGGATCCTACACCTGCGCCTCCAGAAATGTGATACATCTCATATCATCAGATGTTATGTAGCTATAAGGGGATATTTCTGTTCAGATGCTGAACCCTCCATCTTTCCCAAGGATATCAGTCCCAACTAAGTGACACCTCTCCTAGGAGGGCCATCTGAACCTGCCAAAGTCAGCTAACTTGAAACAAAGCAAAAAAACCACCAAAGTGCCACATGTTTCTATTAGTATCTATAAACATGTTCTAGTAATACATTTTGAAATGTTTTAACCTACAGCAAAACTTTGGCAAGGATGTGGCTCCGTTTTACTCGCGTATAAAGATCGAGAGTCGTCATTTTGCAGACTGCACTGAAGTTTTGCGGTACTGGAAGGGAGCTGTCATGGCACCATGCAGCAGCCAGCGAACACTGCGGGAGGGTGAGGGGGGAGCCAGGGGCTGTGCTCAAGTTCTAGATTCTTTTTCAATTAAAAAATAAACCCAAAAAGAAGGGGGCTGTGTGTTTCCTTGCTGGGGGGCAGCGGGAGCTGGGCAGCTTCAAGCAGGGCTCCTTCTACAGCCGCTGCCTGATTCAGGTCAGCCTGGGCCTGGCCTTGTGAAAAAGGGGGGGTGTGCACGAGAACTCGTGGGCAAGGAAGGGGTGGTGGCAGAGGAGGGAAATGGCACACAGCCCCCCTCCCCTCCCTGCACTCTGATGGGATTGCTGTTGTCTGAAAGGAACCTCACACAAGTGTGTGAGAGGGAGGTTCTCATGAGGCGGGTGGGGGTTGCCGGGTGAAGGAGAGGACTTGTGAACAGTTTCATAGTTGGTAGGGTCAGAAGGGACCCGAGCAGATCATCAAGTCCAACCCCCTGCCATGGCAGGAGAGAATACTGGGGTCAAATGGCCCTGACTAAGTGATCATCTAGCCTCCTTTTGAAGACCCCCAGGGTAGGAGTGAGCACCACTTCCCTTGGAAGTTGGTTCCAGATCCTAGCCACCCTGACTGAAGTAGCGCCTCCTGATATCTAGCCTGAATCCACCCTCTGCCAGCTTGTGACCATTATTTTTTGTCACTCCTGATAGTGCTAGGGGAAACAGGGACTCCCTGAATGCCTGCTGGTCCCCCCTGACCAGTTTGTAAACAGCCACTAGATCTCCCTCAGCCTTCTCTTGTGGAGGCTGAACAGGTTCAGGTCCCCTAGCCTCTCCTTGTAGCGCCTGCCCTGCTGCTCCCTGATCATGCAGGTGGCCCTCCTCTGGATCCTCTCCATGCTGGCCACATCCCTCCTGAAGTGCGGCACCCAGGACTGGACGCAGTACTCCAGCTGCAGCCTGACCAGTGTTGCATAGAGGGGGAGGATCACCTCCTTGGACCCGCTTGAGATGCATCTGTGGATGCATGACAAGGTATGGTTGGCCTTCCTGACCGCGTCCCCACACTGTCAGCCCATGTTCATTAATGACTCCAAGATCCTTTTCTGCCTCTGCACTGACAAGAAGGGAGCTCCCCAGCCTGTAGGTCTGCTGCTGGTTCTGCACCTGGGGAGGAAGTACCTGGCACTTGTCGGTGTTGAAACCCATCCTGTTCTCATCCGCTCACCCCTGTAAGCTGTCCAGCTCCAGTTGCAGCCTATTCCTCCTTTCTAGCATGCCCACTTCGCCACACATCTTAGTATCATCTGCAAATTTGAACAGGGTGCTTTTTACCCCCTCCAAGGCACTGATGAAGATGTAGAACCGTGTGGGCCTGAGGACCGAGTCCTGGGGAACCCCACTGCCCACATCCCTCTAGGTCGAAAATGACCGTCCACCACCACTCTCTGGGTGAGGCCCTCCAGCCAGTTAGTGACCCATCTGACTGTGTAGATATTGATACCACAGTCTCCTAGTTTTTTAATGAGAATAAAGTGAAAGACAGTGTTGAAGGCCTTCCTAAAATCCAGAAAGTCTACGTCCACTGTGACACCTGCATCCAAGGATTTTGTGACCCAGTCATAGAAGGGCACCAGGTTGGTCTGACAGGACCTGCCTTGAATGAACCCCTGCTGGTTGCCTCTAAGCATAATGTCCCCTGCTGCCCCCTCGTGGACATCCGCCAGGATAATTTTCTCAAAAAGCTTATCCAGGACTGAGGTAAGACTAATTGGCCTATACTTTCCTGGGTCCTCCTTCTTCCTTGTGAAAATGGGAACCACAATGGCCCTTTTCCAGTCCTCTGGCACCACGCCAGAGCACTATGAGTACTTGTAAAGCTGTGCCAGGTGTCCTGCAATAACCTCTACTAGTTCCCTCAGCACCCTGGGGTGGAGATCGTCAGGACCTGCCGATTTAAATACGTTCAGTCCCTCCAGAAGTCCCCTGACTGGGTCATCGCTGACCCTAGGCCTGGGTGTGCCTCCCCTGGGCCTATGGGGGTCCCAGTGTGGGGGGGGAAATGTCCTGGTCCCTGCTCAGAAAAATGAGTCACCTGATTGGGAAGCATGCATATTCTTGCAGATCCCATCTCAGGAGTTTCTAGATTTACAATGCCAGTTAAGACTTCTTTTACTCACTCCCTGTCTGTAAGTTACAGGTTTTTTGAACAGTGTTAGTTTAAATTATTGTTTTAATTTTGGTTGGTAAAATTTCAGGGTTTTTTCTTCTTTAATTAATTTTTTATTAGTTTCTGAACATACATTTGTGCTTGAATAGGACTGAAAATTCAGGATTGATTTTTGAAAAGATTTTTACACTATTTATTATAAGTTGTGTGGCATTCTTTTAACTGGGATGTGTGAAACTATGCCAGGATTTTTTTGAATTATTATTATTGGGCACATTGTGGGGTTGGCTATATTTATAACAGGCATGGACCTTTGTTATAGTGGTGTTCGGCTTTTGGCTTCTCTATTAGCAGCAGGATATTCCCTTACGTATCCTGGATTTTTTTACTTCTCTAGTAGTGGCAGCAGATCTTACTTTATTTTTTCTTGCCAGCTTTGTGGATGTAGTTGGGGTTTTAATTGTTCGTTTATTATAGCATGATTGATTTAGAATGTTACTGCCACTTGGTGGCCAGTTCTAGAAATTGTTAGTATTCAATTTTGTATGGACAGCTTCGTTAACATTACAGGCTGGGGCTTATTAAGGAGGTTTGCCTTTGCTGGCCCAGTCCAGTGCCCACCCCAGTACCAGCCACATCCAGCCCTGTTCTTCACAGCCCCAGAAAAAGGGAACAAAGAGTTGCATGAGGCGGCCTGGCACCTACCACTTGCGAGCTACCTCTGTGTGTGTATGTGTACGTTTGTCCCCCATACAACCTGGGTTGTGTGTGTGTCCCAGATGCCTGGGTTGCTTGCGAATGTGTCCTGCACACTGGGGTGTGTGTACGCGTGCCAGAAGCCTGGATGGGGGTGTTGAGACTGTCATTTATCCCGGTGGGGTGGACATGGCAGCCAGTCCCCGTTGCAAGCGTGGCACTGCTGCACAAAACAGTCAGTATATATACAGAGTGGTGTGCCTTGCTCCACACCCAGGTCTTCCGGATTTGGCTCACTTCACTACAGTTTTACGAATGCAAAAAGTCAGAGGAAACAAAAAACGGCTGCAATTTGGAAGGGTTTCCAAAATGTTCAGTCCAAGAGAACCAAAGGGGCTGCAGCCTGAGGCTCTCTGCATTTATGTGCAAGGCTGCCCCACAACTGGGCACATTACTGAGCACCCAGTGCCTGCCCGCCCCCCAGGACTGTGTGCACGTCCCCGCGCGTGTGTGTGTGTGCGCGCGTCCGTCTGTCCGTCCATCCAGGGGTTAGGCGGCCTGGCTTCTCTCCCCATAGGAACAGGGACGCAGACACCGAGCTCACCGGGAGGGGGCAGACGGCTGGGTCCTCTGGGAGGGGGATAGGGGTGAGGGCAGGAGGTCCCCCAAGACAACGGAGGAGACGTCAGAGCCCAGGCGTGACCCCATCGTCACTCACCTGACACAAGTCCAATGTCCTGGGGAAGTACTTCTGTCTCCATCTGTCTGTCCACACTGCTGGCGTCTTGTGTAAGACTCCCGCAGACACTCCACCCCTGCGCGCCCCTTTCACCTTCTGCGCCAGCACAAAATGGCCGGGGTGGGGCCTAGCAGCTGCTGGCAGCATTTGGCTGGAGGGGGTGGTGCCCCTCGCTCCACACGCAGAGCGAGCGCGCGCCATAGTGAGGGCACACTGGCGTAGCGCGCCCCTCCATCGTGCCCCCCCCGTGCTCTAGTGAGCCCAGCGCCGACCCTGCGGCCCCGCAGACGGGACAAAAGGCAGAAGGGGCTCATTAAGGAGAAACGAGCAGCGCGCCCCGACGGCAGGGGCCGGTTGCAGTCGCTCCCCCTGGGGACAAGGGCAGCGAGTCCCCTGTGGTCCCGGTGCTGGGCCCCCCCGTGTTGGGGTGCTGGAGCCTGGTCCCCGTTCCGGGGCCGCAGGATTCGCCGCTGGGCCGGGGCCGGGGCCGGGGCCGGGCGCGCCCCCCCTCCTCCCGCTGGGCACGACCCACCCCAACCACCACCGCCGGGCACCACGCGCCGCGAGCACGGGGTGGGGTGCTGCAGAAACCCCGCCCCTTCGCCTGATTGGTCCCTAGGAAAAAAAGCGGGAAACGCCCCCCCCAAGCGGCGACTCCTGCCGCGCACGCGCAGTAGGCGCTGTTCTTCGCGGTTCCCTCGCCTTTTGACCCCGAAAGCGCTGGGTTCAGCTGTCGTGGCCGCCGCCGAGGACCCAGCGGGAGGCGGCTGCAGGGCGGGACCCGGGCGCGCGGGCTCTGCCGCCTCATCGCCGTGCAGGCCCTCCGTACACGGGCGTCCGGCACAGACACGACGAGCAACAACAGCACAATGACAACGCGGCGGCGGGGTCCTTCTGCACGATCCGGCTCGGCCTCTGGCCGCGCTCCGCCCAGCCCGCGAGCAGACACGGCCTGGGCCATCGGCACGAAGGGGCGAGATATAGTTACCTAGCAGAAACGTCCCGGTTATAGCTAATAACCTCCAATACATTGGGTCACATCAGTCGCTGCTGCTGCTTTTGAAATAAACCACGCTCTCGCGTATCCGAGCTATCCATGCATGGTCTTGCCTTGGCCCCGTTCTGCCCCGCACCACAGCCACCCTCGCTTTTTTACATTTAGACTTTATTTCGACCTAGCCGCGATGGGGGTCAGGACTCAGACATGCAGGATGACTGGCGAGAGGGCAGCGCAGCTGGGGCCCGGCCGCCCAACGTCTCCGGGGGTGAGAGCTGGGGCTGTTTTCTGGCCAGGCTTGCGGGAGGTCACTGTCACCCTCTTTCCTCTGCAGAGAGCATGGGCGATGGTGACATCGCTGTTGTCCAGGCAGCCAGGGCTCATCAAGGCCAAGAGGACCAGGACTGCCAGGATTTACAGTGTTGCCAGTGTCAAAGTTGTCTGAGATGATGAGAGGAATTGTTGATGGAGCTTCCCCTGAGTCTGTTAAAAAACTTATTGTGGCTGGTGACAAGCTTGCTGACAAGGCCAAAAAAAGCTGCTCAGGTTGCTGAGCTTACTGCCCATGAGGCCTGGTTTGCTCTTATGGATGCTGACAACAAGCCTTTTGGTGTTCCCACAGCCTCCACCAAAGCTGCTGTTGCAAAGGCCATGCAGGCATCCAGTGCAGCCCCCAACGATGCCGTGACTGCTCAGAAGGCTGTTAGGGATCTCTCTCATCATTACTGCCTGCATGGCATAATGTTTAAATTAATCTTTTAGTGGTCACTGGGCACTATTTCTTTCATTGACCATGAACTGTTACTTGTTTTACTAACTTGTGGGACACGCTAGGCATCACAATACAGAGCAATTAAAACTTTTTTAGCTGCCTTTTTTACTTTTTGTCACTTCATTTGTAAGCTGTACTGTGCCATTATATCTACTAATGCAACAATTAATGTTACAGCAACAAGCTTTGCACTTGGGTCCAGAATCAAAGATGCTGTTTTACAGAGCTGGGAACTGTTTGTGTACTTCTGTTTTTTAAGGAAGGTGATATTATGCGCACACCAACTTTTTGTGATATTACAAGAGAACAGTAATGCTTTTTGTGATGTTACAAGAGTTACAATAATTTGTTCCACTTTCATAGTAGCTGGGGTCAGGAGGGACCTGAACAGATCATCTAGCCTGACCCCTGCCACAGGCAGGAATGAATGCTGGGTTCACAAGACCCCGGACAGGTGATCCTCCAACCTCCCCTGGAATTTGCCCAAGGTAGGGGCGAGGACCCCTTCCCTGGGAAGTCGGTTCCAGATTTTAGCCACCCTGACTGCAAAATATTGTCTTCTGATCTCTAACCTAAACCTGTTCTCCATCAGCTTATGACCATTGTTCCTCGTTACCCCAGGCGGTGCTGGGAGAAAAGGGCTCTGCCTATTTGCTGTTGATCTCCCCTGACGAACTTGTAGGCAGCCACCAGGTCCCCCCTCAGCTTCCACTTGCTGAGGCTGAACAGGTTCAGGTCCTGCAGTCTCTCCTCATAAGGCCTGTCCTGCTGCCCTCTCTCCAAGCGGGTGGCCTCCTCTGAACCCTTGCCAGGCTGGCCACATCCCTTTTGAAGTGCGGTGCCCAGTACTGGACGCAGTAGTCCAACTGCGGCCTGACCAAAGTTGCACAGAGGGAGAGTATCACCTCTCTGGACCGGCTTGAGATGCACCTTTGGATACATGACAAGGTATGGCTGGCCTTGCCGGCTGCAGTCTGGCATTGGCAGCTCATGTTCATCATGGAGTCAATAGTGACTCCAAGATCCCTTTCCACCTCTGTGCTTTTAAGAGGGGAACTCCCAGCCTGTATGTATGCTGTGGATCCCTTCTCCCAAGGTGCAGCACCCTGCATTCATCTATGTTGAACCCCATCCTATTCTCATCTGCCCACTTTTGTAGTCTGTCGAAATCTAGTTGCAACCTCTCTCTCCCTTCAAGTGTATCCACCTCACCCCACACCTTAGTATCATCAGCAAACTTGGACAGCGTGCTTTCCACCCCCTTGTCCAAGTCATTGACAAAGATGTTAAATAGTGCGGGCCCAAGGACTGAGCCCTGGGGTACCCCACTGCTTACATCTTACCAGGTTGAGTACAACCCAACTACCACTCCTCTCTGGGTGCGACCCATCAGCCAATTTTTTACCCATTCAACTGTGCAGGCATCAATGCTGCAGTTGCTTAATTTATTGATGAGGATGGGGTGAGAGATGGTGTCAAAGGCCTTCTTAAAGTCTAGAAAGACTATGTTCACAGCATAAACATTGTGTTTATCTTAAGACTTTCTTCTTTGCATCAATTAGTTCACCTGAAATGTGGGTTTGGGCTTATTTTCAAATAGTATTGTTTTATAGGGGTACAAATACAAAACCACAGTTTTTTCAGGTGCATTGTGGGTAGGCAGGGAGCCTGGCTTTACTTAAAAGAGTTGGAAATCCTCTGCCCTTCCCCCCATACAGAGCCAGCCCCATCCCCCAACAAACAAAAAACCCACAGCCCCAGGGCTTCAGCACAACCGCAGGATCCAGCTCCATTTATTGCACTAGACAAGAAGCTCCAGGGTGGTGGGGGACAGACATTTGGGGAAAAGGAGGCTAAACCCTGTAGCAGGTTCCCTGCAGCTCAGACCCCCCCTACCACACACAGAAAGGGGAGGCACTAGAGTGCTAGACTCCCCCACAAACCCCCTTCTTGTCGGTTCAGGGAGCCAAGTCAGCTCGCAGCAAGGGGTCCCCATCTCCCAGAGCCCCTGCAGCTGCTTTTGGGGGCGGGGGGGGGGCAGGGGGACAGGAGCAAAGGACCATGGTCCAGGGGGGGGTCATAAATAAGAGGTGGCAGCTGGTCCCAGTGGAGGAGGGGGCCACACTGGGGGCTCCTAGCGCACCATGTACTCCTTGCGCTTGTTGAGCCGGACCTGGCAGAAGGAGAAGCCACCCAGCAGCACGTAGAGCCCGGCTGCGATAAAGCAGTTGTAGCTGACCTGCTCGTACAGGCGGTAGATCTTCTCTGGCCCATGCACACTGGGGGGGAGGGAATAGAGAAGGTGGGAGTCAGCCCTCTCTCTCTCACCCCCCCACCCCAAGTGTCCAGGAGACAGCCATAAACACACAGGACTCCCCATCCCTGTAGCCCAGGATCATGGCCCTGGAGGAGAAACCTGCCCCTTCCTCAGCTGGGGATCCTCCAAGGATCAGGGCCCTTGGAGGTGAGAAGAGCCCACCCCCACCAAGACCATCCAGGCCAGCACCAGGATCAGACCCAAACTAGTTCCTCCCCAACTCTTACTCGTCAAAGTCTTCCTCAGTGAAGGGCACGTCCTCAATCAGTACGGCTGAGTGCACATTGAAGAAGATGCCCAGCAGGATCTGGGGGGGGGGGGGGGGAAGAGAGGAGAATTTTAGAGGGCTGAGTGTTGGTGTGAAGACCCCCAGACTCCTCACTGGGGAAGCACCAGCCTGTGACCATCCCCAGTCAGCTCCTCCCCATTGCCCTTAAACCAGGGTCGGCCAATTATCTCAGCTGGAGGGATGCTCAACTAGTTTTGGTGAGCTGCTGAGGGCAGCAGGGTAGCCCCACACCTTGACAGGTGCCCTACCCCCTGGTTGCCCTCTTAGAACCAGGAAAAAAAACCAACAACTTTTAGTCTAAAAAAACCCCAGAAAACAAAAACCCAAACAACATACACTCATTTGATTCATAGATTGTAGAGTGGGAAGGGACCACAATGGATCACCGTGTCTGACCTGGCAGGAAAGAGGACTGAGGTCAGACGACCCCAGCCAAGTGACTGTCAAGCCTCCTCTTGAAGACCTCCAAGTTAGGTGATAGTACTACCTCTCTTGACAGCCCATTCCAGATTCTGGCCACCCTTACTGCAAAAAATTTGTTCCTAATATCTAACCTAAATCTACTCTCCACTAGTTTGCACCCATTATTCCTACTTACTTCTTGGGGTGCTCTGGTATAGTGCATCACCAATTTCCTGTTGTCTTCCCTTGATAAACTTATAGGTGGCTACAAGGTCTCCCCATGGCAGTCTGTTGTGAAAGTTGAAGAGATCCAGATCTCTCAACCTCACCTTGCAGGGTCTTTCACTGAGGCCACTAATCATGCAAGCAGCCTCCTCTGGAACCTCTCCAGATTCTCCGTGTCTCTCTTGAAGTGTGGTGCCCAAAACTGGACACAATACTCCAGGTAAGGCCTGACCAATGCTGCATAGAGGGGGAGCATCACCTCCCTCAATCTATTGGTCACAAATCATTGATTTCAAAACATGTTTTTTTTCTGATCTGTGTGCAGTGTACATAGAGGTGATTGCGTCATGGTTTAAAGTGGGGTATGGAGTTTGTGGGGGGCAGAAGCAGGTGGGTCTGTGTGGCTATGTCAAGTGTTGGTAGATGTGGCAGAGGGTAGCTGGGGCATTACAGTACGTGTGGAGGAGGAGGGTGGCTGGGGGTGTGTGTGTGTGGGGGCGGGGTGCGTGTGCGCGGCTGATGGGGTATGCTTGTTGGACCCATCCTACAAACACAACCCCACCATTGCATGCAGCCCCTGCCACCAGCAGCAGGAGCAGGTGGTGAGGCCTGGAGGGGCACTCATGACCTGTGGCAGAGGCAGAGAGCCTTGGTGGTGTATGGTTTGATGAACTCTAGGATTGCATGTGGCTGGGCCACTGGCAGGGAGAGCAGGGAGCCAGGCTGCTGCCCAGCTCCATGGAGCCCCTGCTCCTGCCGCCTTGCTATGGGCCCCTGCTGGCATGGGCAGATAAACTGCTGGTCACAGGCCCAGGGGCCACTACCAATCAGGGTGCCCAGGACCCTTATCAGCAGGGAAGCAAAAGTCATGGCTTTAAACTTGGTGCCACTTCTCTCTCCCAGCAGGTGCCAAGTTTAAAACCTTGGCTTTTGCACTTGGTTGTCTGGTAGCCAGGAGTGGGGCCCCTCCAACAATGGGGATGGGGGGCAGGAGTGCCACACAGCACTGTGCCTGGGGGGAAGTCTTGGGGACCTAGAGCCCCCCCAAATTCACCTTAGCCTTCTGCAACCACCCCTGGAAGCACTGCTACAGCCAACAGGGGTGTAGCACAGTGCTCCCAGCCCAGCCCTGAGCATTTGTGTGGCCGCATGGGACTCAGCCCCTATTAGACTTACCTACAACCCCCTGCCTGTGTGTCCACATGCAAAGAATAAGTGAGTGGAGTGTGTGCGGACGCATGCACATGTTGGGCTGTGGCAGGCAAGAGGGGTGGGAGCAGGGAAAAGAGGCAAGCATGCCCCCCCCAGCCCAGTGGGGTCCACCCAGCCCCCAGCCAGCACCCAGTGGTGGCCTTAGGGGAGGGAAAACTGAGCAACCGCCACACTTCAGCAGTGACTTCAGGGTTGTTGGGGCCCTGGGGCTCCCTACAGTACCAGGACGGGAAGGGGACCCTCCCTTGGGGGCAGGGGGCCTCCAGCTCTGTTTGCCCAGGGCACCAACGCACCTTCATCCACATCCACCGGCTGGCCCAGAGCTGGCCCGGCCAGACCCTACGCTTCCCAGCTGGCTCCTGCTGCGGTCAGCCCCCAAGCCTGTTTTCACATAACTGGAACCGGCCTGGATCTAGTTCCAGCCCCCACGAGAGACCAGGGGAGGGGGGGGGAAACTTTCCAGGACTGGGCCCCGCTGCCATGAGCCAGCCCCGCGTGACCCGTGTCACCCCCCACAGCTTCCTCCTCGCAGCCGGGAACTTCCCTATCCCCCCGCCGCCGCCGCCGCCGCCAGCCCTGCTCCCCCGCCCGAGCCCCAGGGCCCCCGCCTGTGCCCTACCAGCATGATGACCCCCCAGGCGCTGAGCACGATGCCGCAGGCGGCCAGCTTGGGCCCGCAGCACAGCAGCGACACCATGTCTGAGCCGGTCCCGGGCGCTGGCTGCAGACCCCAACCCGACCTGCCGCTGCCAAGTGCAGCCCGGAAGTGGGCAGGGCGAGGGCGGGGCCGGCTCCCATTGGCTGTGCGCCACCGGCGGAGCCTCCCCTGCGCCGCTCCCCGCCCCCGGGAACAGCTGGGCCGGGGCGGATCGCTCCTGCCAGCAGCGCCCTTCTCGCGTCCCCCGCGGCCCTGGGGCTGCCTAGCTCGTGCCTGACCCTGCCTGGTAACCCCCGCAAGGCCAAGACACCCCCCGCCCCATGAAACACTGCTGTTTTGGGCTTTGGCTTTTTAATAACAAAAAACCAGCACCCGAGCACCCCGCCCTGCGCGCGCGGCAACGTCCTTCCCTCTTGCACAGAAAATACATCCCCGGCGCTGCTGCGGCGTTGCCCGCGACGCGTCACAGCCCGAACGCGGCGCCGAGGCTCGTCCCCCGCTTGTTTCAAGAGCAGAAGGAGGCACCGGGCGTGGCACGCTCAGTCTGACGCCGGTAAAGTGTAAAGCCGGCAGTAGTGGCAGGTAAATGCCCCTGAGAGGGGCAGGGGACCCCCGGGCTGGTTTCAAAAGGAAAACCGGGACGGGAATGGACGGCCCCTTGCGTGCAGCGAGACGGGAGAGGGACTGTCATCGTACTTGTGTCAACCCCGACACTCTCATGCGTGTCTGGGTTGCTCCGGCTGTCAGGCCGAGATTCACCTTCCAGTGATCAGCACCACCTGGACCCGTCAGGCCAAACCCCACCTCCTTACTGCTGTTGCATAGCGTGTGTGCAGAGGGGTGCATATTGGCAGCTGCTGCACGTGGTGAGGTGGGAAGGCAGAGCCAGAAGGCTTCGTAGTGTAATGGCTGGCGCTGGGAAAAGTGTCCAAAATGGGTTTAAAAGTGCCAAAAAAAACAACCCCTCCCTCCAGTCTTTTGCGTAAATGGAACATATGGGACAGGCCCGGGCTGGCGGCTGCAGCAGAGGAGACCTGCGGCCGCCTGGTGTTCACAGGCAAAGGCAGGGGCTGGTGACACTGCTGCTGCTCCATCTCAGCTGCCCATCCTCCAGGTAGGAGCAGCAACTAAGTGAGGAGAGAAAAGACTATTGGAAACTCCCTGGGACACAGACAGAGTCCAGGATACACACATGGTGTCCAAACTGTGTCCCCCACCTCTGTGTGGGCTCAACGCAGAGGGTTGGATGCCTGTGCATCCGCCTTCTCGGCTCTGGGCACTACTCCCAGCCGCAGCCGTGTTGCAGCAGCTGCACCAACCTGACGCTGTGCGCAGTGCACCCCTGTACCTGCCCAGAGCCCAGAGGGGCACAGAGCAGAGCAGCAGCACGGGCAGAACCCAGGGGGCTCGCGCCCCACCCAGACCAGGGGCACCAGGGTTTGCAGCAGGGCAGTGCCATTCATTCTGAACCTGAAAGCAGATGGGGTAGACCCAGAGGTCCTCATCCCACCCCCTGCCCAGGACACTCACCAAGTCTCCTCCTTCACAGCTAGGAGTGGTTAGACCTGATGGTTAGACATGGTCTTGCAATGCTCCAGCAGTGCCTGTAGGGTCAAATGAGACAGCCTGTGGCACTGGATGCCCATCCCAGAGCCAGCTGCATCTCAGTGCTGGGCATTGGCGCTCTGGACAACCAGCCCCCAGTGCCCCAGCCCAGAGGAAGCCGCACCACCGGCTTCTCGCTTGGATACCTACCTGTGCTGCATCAGAGTGGATCAACTGTTGACCTCTTTCTTTACAGAAGGTGACACATGCCGAGTGGCTGAGGGGGCTGGGGCTGGAGATGGTCCCTGCAGGACTGGTCTTTGTGGGAGGAACCAGAGAAGTAGCTGCAAACTCAAAGGAGCTAGAAGCTGCAGGAGACACGGTGGAGGGGGTGGGGGGGCGAGGTTCAGGTAGACGTGGATTCCTCAGATAGCATATGGACCAAGACCCATCCCAGCTGGTAAGAGAGCATCTAGTCCTGGTACAGCAGTGGGTGAGCTGCAACTGGCTCTGGGGTGGGCATTGGGGCTGAGTATAATGGGGTCACCCCCTTGAACCCCAGCTCCCCTCACTCCCCTTCCATACAGGGACTGGAGCTCCTGGACACCTGGGTTCCCCAAGCCGGGGCCTGGAAAGGACCCAGGGGCATGTCCAGCCCAACCCCTGCCTGAGGCAGCAGGATCAGCCCCATGCAGCCCAGACACTTCCACCCTCCAGCCACTGCCTACAGCTGCCATTAACCCCAAGCCTTGCCACCACCTCTGCCCCAGGGACAGCACGGGTCCATGGCCCCACATCTTGCTGCTGCCAGAGGTTGGAGACGTTGCAGAGAGCCCAGGTCATGCCCCTGGTGCAGAGGGAGAAGAACCCCCCAGGGCCAAATGGGGCTGAGCAGGGGGCAAATTCTTGACCCTGAGCAGAGGGGCAAGACCCTGTAGCCAGGACCCTGTGGGGCTGGTCCCAGCAGGAGCATTAGCCTAGCCTGGGCTGCAGCACCACCTGGCACCTATGGGACGGCTTAACTCCCCCCAATGGAGCAGGAAGTGGGGAGGGGGCAGCCAGCAGAGCCCGGGCACCACGACGCCCAGCTCCCCCCCCTACCAGTGCACATCCAAAATGCTTTTGAACACAGGCAGGAATGGATTTTCTCCTATATGATCTTGATGTAGCTGTAGGCTGCATCCTCTGCAGGAGAAAGATGCAGGATGGCACCCTGCACAGACCTGGTCAGAGACCCCACACATTTGGGCCCCCCTGCTTTCACCCCCAACCCCTTCCCCTCCCAGAGGACGCAGGTGTCCAGCCCTGCACCCCTTTTCCTCACTGAGGCCCTGGGCTTACCAGGGCACTTGGTGCCATTCAGGGACTGGGTGTCCTCTGACAGCATCACCTTCATCTCCTTGGCCCTCTGGCTTGCGCTGCCTGGATCTTTTCTGCCAGTGTGGGAGAGACCAGGGGGGCTGCAGCCCCGCCTGAATGGGCAGAACCGAGGCATCTGGGCTTCTGCCCCCACCCTCCAGACCCCACTCCATTCCTCTTCCTCCATCTCACCGCCTCCAGAGCACAGTGGGGCCCTGGGCTGAGGGTAGTGGGCTCTAGATGAGACTGGGTCTGGGGTGGCCACCAGGGGAGGTTACTGGTGCCTGCAGCCCCCATGACAGTGGGACAATGTTCTCATCAACCCCAGTTGCACCCTCCTCCCCCGCAGAACCCAGGTGTCCGGGGTCTCAGCTCTTCTGCTCTGACCACTAGCCCTTTCCTCATGCCCCCCGCTGTTTCCTGTCATGCACAAACCCTGCTGGCCTCACTCCCTGCTTGCCCCATGGAGGAAGGAGCTGGATGCCATTGGTCCCACCAGTGGCTGTGCACAGCTAGGGCAGGTACAAGTCCCTGGACCCCTAGCCTGGGCAAGACGCCCCCCAGCTAGCTGGTGCCCCTACCCGCCAAACCTGCTGATGCCCCTCCCAACCTGCAATCCCCCCTCCCCCTAGCCCTGGCAGAGCCCCTCACTCATGACCTTTCCCATGGCTAGGACTTTGGCTCTCGTAATCCTGCTGCGGCCTCCTCCTGCTGGCCCTGGGGGACAAACCATTGGTGCTGGGAGCTGTGCTGGCAGGGATCCTTTCCTGCTGTTATAGCTAGCACCACCCCCCCGAGCTAACTGCATCATGGGAGCTGTTCTACCCAGCCCTGATGTTTCCTGCCCGAGCCAGCTCCCTCTCTGCATTGGGCAGAGGCCCCTGATGCCCAGCCCAGAAGCAGCCGCCTGCGATTCCTCCTGCCCACCCTGAACCCCGTTTTCTCCCACCGCAGCACTGAGGAGCTGCTACAAGAACAGGGCCCAGGAGCAGCTGGGAGCCAAATTCTGTGTGGACAAAGCCAGTGGGACCTGGCAGGGTGTAGGGGTCAGCTGTGTCCTACATGGCCCTGATGCTGCTCCCCAGAGTCAGCTGCTCC
>JAGPOW010002456.1:6855-19013 GCA_030014935.1 Caiman crocodilus | reverse complement strand
GCGTGTGCGTGTGCGTGTGCTGAGGGGCCGCGGGAGTGAACGGAGCACTGTGTGCAAGGGGGGTGCGGTTGTGTCCAAGTACAGGTGTGTGTGGGGGTGCATGTGCACTGGGTATGAAGATGTGCGTGTGTGCAGCTCCATGCACAGCTGTTTGCTGTGTGCACGTGCGTGTGGGTCAGATGCAAGTTCACTTACTTGTGTCTAAAAATTTGCATGTGTGCATGTGCAGATCTGTGCTCAAGGGTGGTGTGGAGTCATGTTTGCACGTATGAGGGTGTATGGGTGCATGTGTGGGATGTATGTGCATGTGGGCATAAAAATGTGCATGCAGCTCTGCACAGCTGTGTGCACACGTATGTGAGGCTGGTGGGGGTTCACTCGTGTGCATCTACAAATCTTGGTATATGTGTGCAGATCTGTGCTCAAGGGTCTGTGCATGCAGATCTGTACATGTGTTTGCACGTGTATATAGATCTGGGCAGGTGTGTTTGCATGTGTGTGTATGTCTGTGCAGGCCTGTTTGCACACGTGTGTGCATGTGCAGGTGGGGACTCATTTGCACATGCGTGCACACATGCACAGACACACACTCGGCTGCCTGTGAAGACCTGTGGCTGGAACAAAGCATGCGTGTGCAGATCCAGGCGCAACTGCCCATGTGGATGGCTCTGCATTGGTGTGCTTCCATACACATGTGGGGGATACAGGCACACCTGCGTGTGCCCAAAAATGTGCAGCTTTGTGCATTTGCACAACCTCCATGCGCATGGATGTGTGTGCGTGTGCAGACCTGTGCACACGTGTGCAGGTGTGTGTGAAGTTGCAGGTGCACACGCGTGTGTACTACATGTGTAAACATGTGCCTGCATGTACACGCACAAATACAAAGCACACGCGTGTACTACGCCTGGGGCACGCGAGGGGGGGAACTCTCCCGCCCTTGACGTCCCCCCCTCCCCTGCGCGCCCTGTGATTGGCTGCCCCGCCCTCCCACGTGACCGCCCCCCCTCCCCGGCCATGTCCCAACTCGGGTCCGCGCCTCCTTGCAGCCCGCGCCGGGGGCTCCCGCCGCCCGCCTAGGACCCCCGCGCCATGGGGGAGAAGGCGGGCACCAGGTGAGGGGCAGGGACCCCAGGCGTCTGGACGCCCCCCCCGCGGGAGCCCCGGCGTCCGGGCCAGCCTCCTGCGCCCACCCCCTCCGCTCCCCCGGCGTCCGCCCCCTGCTCCCCGGCTCATCTGGGCTCAGGGTCCTGCCGTGCCAGGCTGGGAGGGGAGGGGGGATTATGGAGCTGCCCGCGCCTGGCACCGCCGGCCGGGGACGTCTGGGTCCGTTTTCTGGGGGAGGCGAGAGAGACCAGGACGCCTGGGATCTCTGGAGACTCCTGGCCCTGCTGGTGCCTCTCACTCCTGCCCCGCAGCCCCCTTACTGCCCAGTGCCCCTCACTCTTGATCTGCAGCCCCCCAAAGCCTCATGGGTGCCCCATACTCCCGCCCGGCAGGCTCCTGCCCCCCAGCCCTGCCAGTGCCCCTCAGTCCTGACCCGCAGCCCCTGCCCCACACCCTTAGGGGCTGGGGGGGAGGGGAGCTGCAGCTAATGAGGCAGTTGAGCCTTTTGGGGTCAGAAAGAGGAAGTGAAAATTGCCAAGCGTTAATTCGGAAGTTGGCAAGGGCTGGGTTGGGGTGGAAGAGTGCAGGGGGAGAGAGATATGACCCCCCCCTCCACTCCAGAGTTCAAGCCTCAGGGTACTGCAGGGAGCAGGGGTAACGGGTCCCCCGTGCGACTGGCTCTGGGGTGGGGCGTTGGAGCTGTGTAGAACAGGTCCTAGGTGCGGCTGCCTCTGGGGTGGAACAGGGCCAGGTGTAACGGGGTTCCCTGCTGCAGCTGGTGGTGGGGTGGGGGCATCATTGCACCAGATCAGGGTTCTGTTCTGGGGTGTGAGGGGCAGGTTGGCTATTGTGGGGGATGGATGGACATGAGGATACTCCGTGCTACTTCCCGTGTAGAAACAAACAGGAAGCAGCACGTCCTGTCACAGCCACAGCCCCTCCCTGCCCGTGTCCCTCACTCCTGACCTGCAGCCCCTGCCCCCCAGCCCTCCTGGTGCTCCGCACTCCTGACCTGTAGCTCCTGCTGGTGCACCCCCCCCCCCCCTTCCCAAGGACTAGACTCCCCATCACTCTTAAGGCTCCTCCTGGAATCCCCCTCAGGCCTCTGTAGATGCCCCCAGGCTTCATGTTTCTGTGGCAACCAGCTAGGCCTCAGCCCATCTTTAGGAGTTTGGTGGTTATGGGTGTGGGGGCAGAGCAGTGGGGAGGTCAAAAATCAGGTCTGATCCCCTGGATGTTGTGGGCGCTGAGGCTGTGATTCTCCCCTCCGCAGGGTCTTCAAGAAGTCGAGCCCCAACTGTAAGGTGAGTGATCCCTTTCCTTCACCAGCCCTGCTGGTGCCCCTCACTCCTGAACTGCAGCCCCCCCCTTCGGTTTCCTGTAGCATTTCCACCCCTGCCCATCTTCCTTCCTTCCCCCCCAACTTGGCCACAAGGTGAGGGGGAGGGGCTATGGCTAGGTTAGATTCAGGCTGTGGCTCATGAGTCCAGCGCAGGCTAGGAGGGGTTTATCCCTCCTCCTTGCAGCTGGGGGATCCTGTAATGGGGGGATCAGGGGCTGGAAGGCAGTTTTGGGGGGCTGTGGGTTTGGGAGTAAGGGGCACCGGCAGAGAAGTTGGGGACTGGGGGTAAATTCTGGGGTCAGGGGAGGTCTGTTCCCCCTGTCACGTTTCCCCCCCCCCCACCAGCTGACTGTCTACCTGGGCAAAAGGGACTTTGTGGACCACCTGGACTCCGTGGACCTCGTGGGTGAGTTGGTTTGGGGGGGTCAGGAAAAGGGTCTGTGGGAGTGTGGGCTGTTGGAGGGCTTGTCCAACCCCCCTAACCTTTTCCCCTCCCCCCAGATGGCGTGGTGCTGGTGGACCCCGAATACCTGAAGGACCGGAAAGGTGGACCTATGGGGGGAGGCGTCCTAGGGGGTGTGGCTTGATGGATGGGAGATTCCGTGGTTCCTGGGATGGGGGGGGATCTCCCAAGGGGGTGGGGTTTGGGGTCTGAAGATCTTGTTGTGGGGGTATTGCCTGAAGGGGTTGGGGAACCCCAGGCCCCACCCCTTGGAGACCCCCTGCAAGACGGTGTGGCTTGCACTGACCCCACCCCCACTCCGCAGTGTTCGTGACGCTGACCTGTGCTTTCCGCTATGGGCGCGAGGACCTGGATGTTCTTGGTCTGTCCTTCCGCAAGGACCTGTTCTCGGAGGCACTGCAGGCTGCGCCCCCCCCTGCATCCCCTCCACTCACCCCCACCCGCCTGCAGGACCGTCTGCTGCGCAAGTTGGGCCCCCGAGCCCACCCCTTTGCCTTCAAAGTGAGTGGCCTCTGCAAACCCCAAACCAGCCCCCAGGGACCACCCTGTTTAACTGTTTCTGTCTCCCCCACCAGATACCCCCCAATCTTCCATGTTCGGTGACGCTGCAGCCAGGGCCTGAGGACACAGGCAAGGTAGGGGCTGTGGGTCAGGAGTGAGGGGCACCCGCAGGCCTGGGTGGGCAGGGGGCTGCAGGTTGGGAGTGAGGGGCACTGGCATTAACAGGGTCTCCCCCTCCAGGCCTGTGGGGTTGACTATGAGATCAGAGCTTTCTGTGCCAAATCCTTGGAGGAAAAGATTCACAAGAGGTAAGAGGCTACCATCCCCCGCTGCTTACACCTCCCAGCATGGGCAACTAGTGTCACCTTAGTTGGGGGGGGCATATGCCTCCCCGTGACTAGTCCCACCAACAGGGGGGTCCCCCCATGGTTTCTCTCACTGCCGGGGGGTGGGTCTCAGAAGCGGCTGGGATTGATCGGCCAGTGCTCGTGTGACCAGCCAGGGGGTGCACTGGTGCTCAGTGGGGGATGAACCCAGGTGTCCAGGCTCCCAGCCCCTCCCCTTTCCTCCCCTCACCCAGGAACTCGGTGCGCCTGGTGATCAGGAAAGTCCAGTTTGCCCCCGAGACCCCTGGGCCACAGCCCACAGCTGAGACCACCCGGCACTTCCTCATGTCTGACCGGTCCCTGCACCTGGAGGCCTCGTTGGACAAGGAGGTGGGGCTGCGGGTTGGGAGTGAGGGACACTGGCTGGGCTGGGGGGTACAGGGGGCTGTAAGTGTGGAGTGAGGGCATTGAGGGGGTCTTGGGACCCTGAACCCTGTGCTTCCCCAGCTGTACTACCACGGAGAGCCTATCAGTGTAAATGTCCATGTCACCAACAACTCCAGCAAGAGCGTGAAGAAGGTCAAGGTCTCTGGTGAGGTTGGGGCCGGGGGGGGGCAGTTTTTGCCCCTAGGGGTCCCAGCTGGGCTCCTCTAAGCCTGACCGTTGCCCCCCGCCCGTTTCTCTCCTCCAGTGCGGCAGTATGCCGATATCTGCCTCTTCAGCACAGCCCAGTACAAGTGCCCTGTGGCCCAGGTTGAGCAGGAGTGAGTGACTCCCACTCCCCCCACCCCTGGCTTTCCAGCCCCATCCCTCTTATCTTTATGGGGATTTGCTGGGGGGCTATAGAGGGGGTAGAAGGGCAGGAGAGGACTTCCCCATAAGGGGATCTCTGACAGGGGTGGGCTGGAGTGTGGGGTATTATGGGTAAGGGGGGCAGGTTGGGGGTTCCTTAAGGGGTTTGGGGGTCTGTGGCATTGTGCTATTGGGGTAGGGGGTCTTTCAGGTTTAGGGGGGTGGGGGCTGAGGAATGGAGGATTATGGTTAGGATCTGGGGGGTGGGAAATAGAGGATTCTGGGTGGGGGTCCCCTAGGGGGTTGTTCCCTGGTGTGTGGGGGTCCAGGAGAATGGAGCACTACAGGTAGCATAGTGGGGGAAGGCTTGGCTGGGAGGGAGGTAGGGTGCAGAGGATCATAAGGCAGTAGTGCCCCAGTCTTCTAGAGCTGGGGGGGCAGGGGAGGGTCTCAGCCCCCTCATCCCACCTCCCTCCAGGGACCAGGTGGCCCCAAGCTCGACTTTCTGCAAGGTTTACACCCTGACGCCGCTGCTCAGCACCAACCGGGAGAAGCGTGGGCTGGCACTGGACGGGAAGCTCAAGCATGAGGACACCAACCTTGCCTCCAGTACCATGTGAGCCCGTTATGCCTTATGCCCACCCCAGAGCCAGCTGCAGCAGGGACCCCTTCCAGGGGTGGGCATTTATTTTGGGTAAAGGGCCACTTACTGCATTTTGGCAAGCTGTTGAGGGCTGCATTTCCCTCTCCAGCACAGGGAAGCAGGAACAGCCTCATGGTCTCAGGCCAGAAGCCTCTGCTAGGCAGGGGTTTCTGGTTGGCGGCGGGTAAGGCTGGGCAGGCCTTGCTGCTGGGTCCTGCTACCAGTTTCCCTTGGGCCCTACTGCCCCTGGTTCCTGTCATCTTTAACAGGCAGCTAGGAGCAAATAAATATTAATTTTCTAAATTTTTTAGGGACCCCATGGGCCGGATAGAATGGTCTCATGGGCTGGATATGGCCCCAGACCGTATTTTTCCCACACCTGCCTTAGACCCACTCCACAATCAGTGGCATCCTTGTTGTACCTGGCTGCTGGCTCCACCCCAGAACCAGCTGCATCAGGAAGCCGTGTTATACCTATTCCCAGAGCCAGCTGCATCTGGGACCTGTGACACCTACCTGAGCCAGCTGCATTCATTTTATACTTGCCTGCCAGCCCCACCCCAGAATCAGCTGCATTGGGGAGCTGTGTCCTACCCATCTGCAGTGCCCACCTGAGCCAGCCATAGCAGGGACTTGCTATACTCAGTGCTGCCCACCCCAGATCCAGCAGCACTGGAGCCCCTAGAATTACACACTCACCCCCTGGTGAGTATGTAATTATAGCCCCATCCCAGAGCCGGCTGCAGCAAGGGACCCATTATATCTGGCCTGGCACTCCCTCAGAGCCAGATGCAGCAGGGACTTGTTATATTTGTCTACCAGTATACCAGTACCACCCCAGAGCTAGCTACAGCGGGGAATCATTAGACTCACAGCCAGCTGCATCAGGAGGATGTGTTCTACCCAGCCCCTGGTGCCCACCCCAGAGCCAGCTGCATCAAGGGGAACCTGTTATACCCAGCCCTGACACCCACCCCAGACCTAGCTGCATCAGAGACCCTGTTATACCCAGCTACCTAGTGTACCATCCCAGAGCCAGCCACCTCTTACCCCAACTCTGGTTTCCAGCGTCCGGGAGGGGGCCAACAAAGAAGTCCTCGGCATCCTGGTGTCCTACCGCGTCAAGGTCAAGCTGGTGGTCTCCCGGGGCGGGTACGTATAATTTGCCCCCTACCCCCACAAGCCTTCCTGCCCCTTCCACCCCCATCACCACCCCTCTCTTGCTCCCAGGGACGTCTCCGTGGAGCTGCCCTTTGTCCTGATGCACCCCAAGCCCCCGGAGCAGAATGCCCCCCTGCGGCCAGTCTCAGGTGAGAGGACCCAGGGTGCAGGGAGAGGTGTGGGGTTGTATTACTGGGACCTGATGACCTGTCCCAAAGGTGGTGGCATCTCTGAGCCCTATTTAGCTTCTGCCCCCCGACCCCGGCCCCCTTCCATCCCAGAGCCAGCTACATCTTTGACTCATGTACCTGGCTTCTAATACAGCCACCCCAGAACCAGCTGCATCTCAGGTCTGTTCTACCTAGCCCCAACATGTTGCCCCCTCCCCCAGCTGGCTGCATCTCCAATCCCTGTTATATTCCTCCCATATCTACCAACCCCTGAGGTGGCTGCATCTCAGCTCTGTTATACCCAACCCCTGATGCAGCTGACTCTGGGGCAGTGTGTATCTGAGATTCCTTAGACCCAGCCCCTGACACCCCAGAGCTAGCTGCACCTCTGACTCCTGTTCTGTGTGGTCCCTGACCCCCAGTAAACCAGAACCAGCCACATCTGAGCTGTTACACTCAGCCCCAGGAGACTCCATCCTGTAGGTAGCTGCACTATGAGGGGGGAAAACCTTTGGCTCTTGGAGGAGGGGACAGCTTGCTCCCCATCACTTGACCCCCCCCATGTCTGTACTCCCCACAGTTGCCCCTAAGACGGACACACCGGTGGACACCAACCTCATTGAGTTTGAACCCAAGTAAGGACCCTCTGTTCCCAGGACCCCAGGGTCCAGATTACCCCCTGACCTTTAGCCTAGGGGGTGTTACAGAGACCAGCTCCACCTCACAGGTGGCTGCATCTGCAAGCCCTGGTATGCCCATCCCAGAGCCAGCTGCATCAGGGGGTCCTGTTATATCTGGTGCCCACTCCAGAGCCAGTTGCATTGGGGGGAACCCCTTTGTTAACCCCTGCTTCCCCACAGCATGGGCACCGATGACGACATAGTCTTTGAGGACTTTGCCCGCCTCCGGCTTAAGGGGATGAAGGACGACGAGGAAGAGGTCTTCTAGCTTCGCCCACCTGGGGGGGGTCCCGGCTTCTTCCCCCCCCCTTGCTGGGAGGTGGTGGTCAGACTCAAATGTCCGTCCATGCTCTATGAGGCTTACCGGTTGTCCCCACCTGTCTTACTGCTGTAAAGGGGGGTGTCCTCTGCTTCTACCCCCCATCAGGACCCTGGGGGTGGGGGGCTATGAACTGTGATGGGACCCCCACACCCCTGTGGGTATTACCCTATCTAAGCTCCTCCCCCTTGTTTATATGTACATTAATTTTTAAGGCTGTTTTAATTGCTGTGGGTGGGGGGTCTACTAGTTTCAGAAACCTGCTGTTTGCTGGGGGGGCATGGGTATCTAACCCTGTGGGGGGAGATGAGTACCCCCCCCTCCTGCCCCTGGGGGGAAAGGGGGTAGGTTTGTTCTAAGTCCCAGGGAAAGTGAAATAAAACTTGATTTGTGCTGGACCCAAGTGTGACTGCAGTGGCGGGGGGTAGGGTCAGATAGAGCCCACCCCAGAGCAAGCCACATTGGGTGGTCCTGTTAAACCCAGCCTCAGTGCCCACCCCGGAGTCAGCCACATCTTGGCATTAAGCTTCTGTTGCCTCTGGATTGCACCTCTGTATTTTTTCTCTCCCCTTCGGTGGGTCACATTGCACATCATGTCCCGGTGCCCCCTCCAGGAGGGAACCCAGGGATCCAGGTGAGCCTAGGGGCAGTTGGGTCTTCTGGTCCCATCACAGCCCTGAGAGGACAGTGAGAGGCAAGTAAGGGTGAGGACTCCCCACTTATCCATCGAGAGGACACTCTGGATCTCCATCTCTGTGGCTGAGGTCTTGGAGGACTCTGGTGGGTCACAGAGACCCACTGGTAGAATGTCTACCCCCCCACCCCTCTTCAGGATCATAGTCTTCCCAGAGACCATAGAGCCCCTCTTGTACAGTCTATGATCCCTGCTTTTCCATGGATCAGAGTCCTTCCTAAGGATCATGGACAGGGAAGATCATGGCTCAAGCAGCTAGGACACTGGTGCTGCTCTAGCCTGGGTCTCCAGGGGTCCAGTCATAGAGTGTAAGCCATGGGGCAGGGCATGGGGGGGCCAGAGGGGCATTCTAAGCTGAGCTGCTCTGGCCACGTCTTTACAGTGGGTAGAGGACCTTGTTTCAGAAAGGAGATGGGCCAATCACTTACGGTATGTAAACGCGTTCTCTTTATGGAATTGGCCATCATTTGCATAACATTCAGGGATCCTAATGAAGACTCAAGATCTTGGGGTAGAATCCATGTATCCAGGCCCCCAGCTCTCCCTCCAGAGCTGGAGAGAACTCAGGCATCCAGGCTCCCCAGCCCCATCTCACCAGGTCTGGGGGTCCCAGCAGCCCATCAGGGGGTCAGAGGGGTGGATCTGAGGTCCCACTCAGCGCTGGGGCTGGAAGGAGGAGAGGGAAGTGGGGTGGGGATGACTGCAGCCCCTCCCCCATGGTCCCCCCACATGAACTCCTCTTACCAGGGGTCTTGGTGTGGGATTCCTGGGCTCTTATGGGTGATGAGCTGCCCTGGGGGCCAGAGTCTAGCCCCCCCAAGGCCTGTGGGGAGGAGAAGCAGAGTGAGTGAACCCAGGCATCTGGGCCCCCTGGCTGCCTTGCTCTAAACACCCAGTCCCCTCCCCCTGCCTCCCCAGGGAACTCGGGCATCAAGGCCTGGCTCTCACCAGCTCCTCACAGGATGTACTGCAG
This sequence comes from Caiman crocodilus, assembly GCA_030014935.1. Taxonomy (NCBI): domain Eukaryota; kingdom Metazoa; phylum Chordata; order Crocodylia; family Alligatoridae; genus Caiman; species Caiman crocodilus. The sequence continues at coordinate 9,842 of JAGPOW010002456.1, read as the reverse complement.
CTGCTGTCACTGGTCCCCAGCTTGATATCTGCCCTGGGGTGGAGAGTAAATGGGGGGTAATTACAGGGGCTGCTCCCAAGCGGGTGGGTGGGTGGGGGCAGGGGCACTTACGCCGACAACTGCAGCTGTTCCAGCTTCTGTCGCAGCCTCAAGACCTGGTGCTGGTACCTGACCAAGGAACAGACAGAGATGGGTGGGCAGGGAGCCTGGATTCTCTGAGAGGGGAGGGAACTGGGAAGTGAGAGCAGGGTGACTGGGGGCCTGGATGCCTGGTCTCACTCACCGCTCCAGCTGGGCATTGGCCCGGTTGACCCGCGCTGCCTCAGCCGCCTTCTCCTGCACCCATCGAGCCTCCAGGGCAGCCACTTGCTCCTGTGCCACCCCCAGTGCTGCCCCAAGTGCCTCAGCCTCCTCGGCCCGACTTGACAGTGCTGCTAGTGCTCGTGCACAGCGCCCCGCTCTGAGGAGGAGACGAGTCAGAGCCCAGGTGCCTGGGGTCTCTGAGCGCTGGGGGGTGAGCATGGGGTGCGGGGAGCCCTGGTTTTCGGAGGCGGGGTCAACACACCTCTCTCGCTGCTCCCGAGTCTCAGCCTCGCTGCGGGTCAGAGCCTCCGTGAGGTCAGCAACTGTTTGTGCCAGCTAGAGGTGGGGCACAGAGAGGTTAGTCCCATGGACTTCCTGTAGCCTATCCATAGCCCCCTCCTCCCATTTCACCTCTTCCTGCCTCTGCTGCAGCTCTGAGACTTCCAGGGTGTGTTGCAGCTGGAGCGAGGCCAGGTCCAGGGCTGCCCTGGGGGGTTAAATTGGGGAGTGGTTAGATGTGGTGTCCCTCACTCCCAACCTACAGCCCCCAGCCCCAGAGCCCACCTAGACTCCTGGGTTCCCGTGTCCAGCTGCAGCTTCTCTGCGAGCAGGCTCTGCAGGTCTAGTCGCTCCAGGAGTTTCTCATCTGCAGGGTGGGAAAACAGAGCCGCTGTGAGTGGGGCCAGGACACCTGGGTTCTCTGTTGGGGGGGAATCTGGGTCCCCTGGGAGGGGATCTTTTGATGTATTTTTTGGGGCACCAGTCTAGCATGTTGGTGTCATCACTGTACACCACCCCCTCTGGGTATTGGGGTGTCAGCTCTGGCCCCTGGTTAACAGCAGCAGACATGCCACCCAGCCCAGCCCAGCCCAGCCTGGGTGAGGGGGTCAGCCTTGCCCTCTGGGTGACATCATTGGCAGCACCGGATCAGGGAGGCCCCACCCCCCAGTTCACATCATGGGAACCAAGTGGTCTTTCCTCCATGTCATCTCTGTGATGGTCCTTCTCTGTGATGTCATAGGAACTAGGCAGTCCCTCTTCAGGGACGTCATAGGATAGGGGCGGCCTCTCCCCCTACAGTGACGTCAAGGACTAGGTGGTCCCTCCTCAGTGACGCGAGAGGAACAACACGGGGCCTGCGCAATGACATCACAGGCCCCAGGCGGTCCTCCGTCAGTGAACATCGAAGGCCCCCTCCGTAACGTTACGGGACGCGGCGGTGCCTGTTCAGGGACATGGGGTCAAGGCGGGAACCGGGCGGCCCCTAAATGACGTTATGGCCAAGCCCGCGGCGACGTCGCGCGCTCACGGGTCCGGACGAGGTCCCGCAGCCCGCGCTGCTCCCGCTCCCGCCGCTGCAGCTCCGCCCGCACGTGGCTGCGCCAGCCCGGCCCAGGTCCCACCCCCGCCATCTGCTTCCGCGTCACGTGGCCGCTGCGGCGCGCGCCGGGAGTTGTAGTGCGCAGGTCGGGTCTCCGCGCATGCGCGGCGGCGGCAGGAGAGGAGCGCAGTGGCACTTCCGGCTGGCTCTGGGAGCGGGGACGGGGTTGTGTGGGGTCATGGCGACGCACGCGGTGGCCAACGAACGGCTGCGCGCGCTGGAGGAGCTGGAGCGCGAGATCGGCGCGTCGCTGCAGAGCGCAGGTGGGACGGGCGGGCGGGGCTGGGCATGTGCGGGGGCGGGGCTTGGTGCGTGGGGGTCCCCTTGGGCTGTGGGGAAGCCCGGCCTGGGCGGGAGGTGTCGAGGGCGGTCAGCTCCCCCAGCCCCCCCCACCCCTCAGTGACCCCGGCGCCCCCGCAGGCAACGTTATCCTGGAGCTGTCGAAGGAGAAGGCGAACGAGCGGGCGCTGGAGCGCCAGGCCGCCCAGTTCAGCGCCGCGGTGCAGAAGGTGGAGGCGGAGCTCTCTGCCCAGATCCGCTACCTCACCCAGGTGCTGGCGGGTGGGGGGGCAGGGCCCAAAGCAGGGGGGCTGTTGGGGGTCTCCTGCCCCCAAGTGACCCCGTTCTTTCCCCCACCTCAGGTGGCGACAGGGCAACCACACGAGGGCTCGAGCTACTCAGCTGGCAAGGACTGCCAGCTGGCCCTCAACCGTGTGGACTATGCCCGCCTCAAGCTGGGCGAGCTGGCCCGCACCTGCGAGCAGATGCTGGAGCCCTGATGTGGTTTGGCACGCTACGGACATGCTCTGGCATGCCACGGACATGCTATGACACACTACAGCGCCAGCGCAGCTTTCTCAGGTGTTGGAGCGTGCAGAATTGTGTGACCATAGGGGATTGTGGGGGTGCCAGGACATGCTGTGACACACTGCTGCCTGGGAGCAGCTTCCTCAGGTCCGGAGGAAGTGATGATGTAAGGAATATGTAATGTAAATGGTGATGTAAAGAATATGTGGGCCCAGGAACCCAGAATATGCCATGACATGCCAAGGATGCTACCTCCACCAGTCTTCAACCAGCGCTGTTGGTGGGGACTGTTGGTCATGCCTCCCCACCCCACCAGGCCTTTTGTATATATTTGGGGGGTCCAAAGGAGACACCCCCCACCATTTCTGTAGGTTCCCCCCCACCCACCCCCGTATATAGGCATAATATAGAACTATTGATGAAAATCCTAATCAGATCACCATGTAGGGAAGGAGAGATGTATGCTGTATGTACACACACACCTACACACACACAC
>JAGPOW010002452.1:0-41905 GCA_030014935.1 Caiman crocodilus | reverse complement strand
CGCCACAACCCCCAAACCCCCCCCCCCCCCCGGATCGGGACCCCCACCGCACTACCCTACAAGCGCCCCCCCCCCCGGATCGGGACCCCCACGCACTACCCCACAAGCACCCCCCCCCCGGATCGGGACCCCGGCCCCGCTTACCGCCGGCGCGACCCCGCGGCTCCATGGCGTGTCCCGGCCGCACCCACGTGGGTACGTAGCCCCACCCCCGGCGCGGCTCGTGGTACGGTCCGGGCCTCTTCCGGGCTGCGCGGTGTCGCCCTTAGAGAGGACGCTCCGGCTGCTGCTCTCCGGGGGGGGCGGGGCTTCTCCGGCAGCCTGCCCGCAAGCCAAGCGTTCCGGAAGAGTCGGTCGAGGAGCCCGCGGGGTGCGGCTAGCCCCGGGGCAGCCCTCTGCGGCGCGCGGCTGTAGGCCCACTTCAGCGGCAGTAGTCCCTGGCGGGGTTTGCGCGGGGGAGACGCCCGCCCCCGGACCGGCATGGCCTGGGTAGCTCGGGGCCAGCTCCACGGCCCGCAAGTGCCATCCTGGCCTACCCCGCGTCTGCCGCCTCCGCGCTCAGGGGCTGCGCAGGGCAGCGAGGGAGGAGCTCCTGGGGCAAGGGCGCTCGGGGGAGGGACGGGGGGAGACCGGCGGCGCCAGCCCTCCCCGTACAGCCTGTGCCGCCTTCCCGCGGGGGGCCCGGCCCGGCCCACGAGGGTGCCGGGGCTCGGCAAGGGACGGGGCCGCCCCGCGAGGCCCCCAGCGAGGGGCCGGTGCCCGGGGAGCGGGCCTGTGCCCCCGAGGCCCAGAGCCAGGCCCAGCCTGGGCTCCGCTCCTGGTGCCCCGGCCGGGGCCCGTGGGAGCAGCGCTGGCCGGGGTGGCCATGGTCCGGGCCCCGGGAGGACTGCTCGCCGCCCCGGGAGCTCCCAGGCCCAGGGCCTGACACGCGTGCGCTCACACACACGTGCACGCCCGGCAGAGCCCGAGTGCGCGGGGGCGTGGCCGCCTCCAGGCCCCGCCCCGTCCCACCTGCGGCTGCACCGACCTGCCCCTCGCCCGGCGCGGGCGGCCCCGGCCCCGCCCCCGCCCCGGTCCCTGTTCCCAGCTGCGCTCCCGGCCCCCTTCCCGGCAGCGCAGCGCAGCGAGGGCCGCGCCGCCAGGTCAGTGCGGGTCGGGATCGGTGCCGGGGGCTCGGCGGAGGGGGCTGCGGTCCTACCGGGAGGTGCGGGGCCGGGCCGGGCCGTCGTGTGGGGATGGGGTAGGCGAGATCCCCGACTCCTGCCCCTAACGTCCCCTCCCGCCTGGGCTCGGGCTTGGAGCTCCGGGGTGTACGTGGGGGCAGGAGCTGCCCCGACCTGGGCTCTGGCTGGGCCCTCGCCTCCCCGGGCCCCATGGCCCCCACTCCCTGCCAGGCCATGCCAGGAATAGCTCGGAGCCCAGATAAGGGCCGTACTTCCAGGGTCATAAAAGGTGCTGGTGGCTGACCCCGTGCTGGGCACTTGTTGGTGGCTGGGGGGATGCTGACCCCCCCCACGTCGGGGCGACAGCCCCATGACCCATGGATTGTGTCAGCCCAGAGACTGCAGCAAATGCAGCGTCACAGGGTGTGAGCGTCCTGCTGGTGTATTCGCTCTGGGCCCTAACAATGGTGCTTGGCTCTGTGCTTTCCAGCTGCTCCGCAGAGGGGTTTCGGCAGTTTGTAGCTATGCACGGAGGTCCGTGTGGCAGGTGTGCCCCCTGCCCCCAGGCCCGCCTGTGGGAGGCTGGAACCAACTTCCCAGGCAGGTGGTCCTCGCCCCTACCTTGGGCAAATTCAAGGGGAGGTTGGACAATCACCCGTCTGGGGTCTTGTGAGCCCAGCATTAGTTCCTGCCTGTAGCAGGGGGTCAGGCGAGATGATCTGTTCAGGTCCCTCCTGACCCGAGCTACTATGAAACTATGAGGCCTCCATGGGCATGAGCTTGGGTGAGCATCCTGGGCCCAGCTGGCTCTTGCTCAGCCAGGAGACAGCTGCAAATTACAGCTCCAGGGTCCTGAGCTGGAGCAGAGCCCTGGGGCCCTGCGGGCGCCTGGCAGGACATCTCCCCAGGGTTTGCCCCCATAGAGACGGACTGCAGCGAGGGGGCTCTGGGGCCATTGGCTCCGGCTGCCCCGACACTGCAGGGCCGTAGAGAGGTCCCAGGCCTGGTGGGGGCTGTGCCTGGGCAGTAGTGGAGCCCAGCCCTGCCCCAGAGCTGCCTTAAGAGAGCCGGGCCTGGGGGCCCCACCTACAGCTCATGGGCTGGGCGGCTCCCGCCGCATTACCCAGCTGTCTGGAATTGGGTGTGGAGCGTCGGTCGGGAGAACAGGTTTCCCAGGCGGATGCCTGCAGCATGAGTGCGCAATAGGCAGAGCTCAGGCTCCGCTCCTGCCCCCAGACATGTAGGGCCCAGCCTGGGGTCTGCTTGTGGGGCCAGCTTGGGGCTGGCATGGCACTACCCTGTTCCCACAGGGCAAACCCACAACCCCTGCATGGGCCTGGCACCGGGGGGTGTCAGCAGGAAGGAACGGCATCGTGTCCCCACTGGTGCTGCCCCTCCATCCCACGGAGAGCAGGGGTGCAGGTGGCTCCCCCAGCTCTGGGTGTCATTTCCAGTCCAGGACCTGCTCTGCAGAGAGGCTGGGGGCTGGTCCGGGGCTCCCCCTGAGCACAGCCTCCAGCTGGGGAATAAAGCCGTGCAGACAGCACCGGGGTCCTGAGTCAGGCGAGACCTGTGTGCCCTGCTCTGGACTCCATCCCAGCTCGGGGTGGACAAGGGCCTGGAGCCAAGACTCATGGGTTTCGGGGCAGGAGTTGGGATCCTACAGGCAGCATTCAGGAAGGCCAGACAACAGGATCCTGGGGTCTCTCCCAGGTGGGCCTGATGGGTCCCTGCCTCCCCTGGGCGCTGGAGCCAGTCCCAGCAGGTGTGGGGGTGGACCATGCTGGCCTGGTGCCTGCGTTGGGTTTCGCTTGGCCTCCCACGGGCTGGCAGAGCTGTCACCTGGCCAGGAGCACAGGCATGGCTGTGGCCTATGATGGCAGGAGGTGGGGGGTGCAGCCCCCACGTGACTGCATGCAGCCAGGGCCCCTTCCCAGCTACTGGTGGGTGACGCAGGCCTGGGGAGGGATAAGGTCCCTGAGGGCTGCCTGATGGGTGCTGGTGCCTGTTCCACCTCTGGGGCATCCCTGAAAGCCCCTGTGGCAGGGTCTCCACTGCCCCCCAACACCCAAATGCCGGGAAGGAAGTGCAGAAAGGGCCACGTTTCAAACCCTATCAGAGAGCTGTGGGGAACAGGGTTGGGTGCAATGGGACGGGCCATGCACCAGGGTGCATGACTGCAGCACAGGGGTGTCTGTACTGGCCCCAAGCTGCAGGGCCTGGGCATCTGTGCATGGGGCAGGGTGAGGTGGCTCTATGCCCCATTTTATATATATATATATATATCTTTATTGCACATCATCTCAATTTTACACGGTATATACAAAGATTCCTGTGTAGTATCTATTGAACATATAATACAGGTGTCATGTTAGGCATCGTGAACTTTTGGAAAAAGCAACGCGAGGACGTACAGGTCCCTTGTTGTCTCTGTCCCATGTACAACCCTAAAACCAGTCTTCCTGGTCACAAAGGTTGACTTAGTTTAGCCTATCCCTGTGCTGGGTTGGAACAGTCTCCTGAAGTCCAATGGGGAAGCCATGGCCTCACGCTCAGCTCCTCAGGCTGTGGGTCTTGCCCGCTCGCATCCCACATGGCCCCTGCCAGGCTTGCCATGCAGCAGGACAAGGCTCAGGCAGCCCTGAGCTGCCGCTCGCCCACAGGGCTTCTCCAGGCTTGGCCCTGTGCTCTCATGGGCAGCAGGGTCGGGGTTGCAGTGCTGGGGCAGGGTGGGGACTGGAGAGCAAGGCCCTGTACTGGGGTATCCACACAGTGAGGACAGGGCTGAGCTGCATGCAGTGCCGGGGCTGGCTTTCCCTATAGTGTCCCATGGAAAAGCCCTTCTGTCCCTCCTCTGCTCCTGCATAATTCAGGAGGGCTGAGGCTACAGGGCAGGGCCAGTTCCCTCCTGCAACGGGCAATGCCTCCAGCGCCTGAGTCCTGGCACCAAGTCAGTGCCTAGTTCTGGGTAGTTCTGGGGGTAGCACGATGCTCCAAGCCTATGGCCCCAGCCTCGGTTGCTGGCTCCATGATGCCACGAGCCCACCACCCCATTGCTGACTCCATATCCCTCCCTGGCCCCATTCTGTGCCTGGGCCAAGCTCCAGGCAGTGGGTGGCTAGGGATGATCTGGTGCAGAGCCCTGGCTTGGCCCCACTGGGCCTGCAGCTTGGACCTCCCAGCAGGGCCCAAGCCCCCTGGACCTGGCTGCTGGTCCCGAGCCCCTGTGACCCAGACAGGCAGGGCTGGTCCTAGCAGGGCCCAGGCAGAGTGGCCTGCCCAGCTCTGGCTCTGCAGCTCCTTACCTGCATGCACATCCATAACCCATGCCCTGAGCTGGGGCCATGATGCAGCCCGTGCATGGTGCTGGAGCCAGGGTTACCCTGGCTGCCCTGGGCGGTGCCCCTGCTGCCATGTGGCATCTGGGGGTGGCCAGAGCCCATGGCTGTGCGCATGGCTGCCTTGGGCAGAGGCGTGGAGGCCTTCTTGCCTGTAATTACTGTTGTCATGCGACTGCTGCGCCAGGGCAGAGTGGGGTGTGGTGGCCCAGGCGATTCTAGGGAGCCCGTGGGGCTGGGCCATGGCCCAGGCAATGCTGGGTAACTGGGGAGGCCAGGGCTGGGCAACCTCTTCCCCCTGCACTCCTCGAAGCCCTGCCTGAGCTGGGAGCACCGGTCTGGGCCCCCCAGGGCCAGGGCTAGCTGTGGGCATGTGGAGCCCAGCGTGTGGCTGAGGGAGGGAAGGTCAGCGGGCACATGTGGCCCAGCCAGGTGCCCTCCTGCGGCCGCGTTGCCCAAGAGCCTGACTCAGTGGCTCCGCCCGGGCAGGGCTGAGCCCAGCTGCACCATGTTTATTCGGCAGTTAGCGCGTCGCCAAGTGCAGCAGCTGGGCTGGGCCAGACAGGTAGCTCGCGGTGCTCATGGAGGCGCTCTCAGTCCCCAGGTCCCTGCACCCCCGTGGCTGGCGCCCAGCAGTGTGGAAGCCGCAGCGGTGTGCCCGCACCATGGCCAGTGACAACGTGCGCAGCGCCCGGAACCTGTCAACCCTCGGCTTCCAGTGTGAGTGGGGCTGGGGGTGAGTGGGGCTGTTATTGGGGTCCCCCAGGTGCCCTCTCCCCACTCACTGCCTCTGGGCGCTGGGTGAGCTGCTACCCATGCCCCGTGCCAGACTCTCCCAGTGCTGGGGGGTGGCGGCACTGCCCGTGGAACCTCCCCACACAGGGTAGAGCCTGGGTCCTGCTCCCCCCTCCCCTGCATCCCCCTGGGGCACTCCCGGCACAGGTGGGGAAGGGTGTTCAGCAGTTCCATCGTAACACGAGTCCCTGCCCCGGTTCTGAGGCAACAGGCACCTGCCCCGTGCCAGCAAGGGACCGGGTCTGAGCCCTGCAGGGGCAGCAGGGCTGAGAGACGTTTGGGCTGGGCCGGGCACTCATGGTGCCGCCCTCCTGCCCAGCTCTAGCCATGAAGAACATCGACCTGAAGCAGATGGAGCTGGACTCGGCCGCAGCCAAGGTGGATGAGCTGTCCCGCCAGCTGCAGTCCCTGTGGACGGACACCCCGGGGCAGGCCAAGGTATGGACCCTTCACGCAGCCACCTGGTTTGCGCGCCTCAGTGCCACGGAGAAGCTGCCCGCTGCTGGACAGGGCACTCCCATTGTTGTTTCCACTTCCCTTGGTCACCCCTGATGCTGCGTTTGCCTCTGCTGGCAGCTGGGCACTGAGCTAGCGTTTTCAGCCATGTGTTTTGGTCTGCTCGAAGTGGCCACAGCTCGTGCGGAGCCCAAGGTCATGCAGGGAGAGCCCAGGTGGGTTTTGCCCGCGTGCATCCCTCCACACCAGCCGTTTCGTTGCCCATTAGTTCAGACCCTGCTGCACTTCCTCACAGCCCTGTTGATCTTTACCATGTGGCCTTCGCTGCTCTGGTCCTGCCTGGAGCAGGGGGCTGGGTTGGCTGCAGCCCCCTGAGGTCCTGCCGGCCCCTTGGCTGGGATGTAGCACTGCCCACAGGCCTCAGGCGGATGCTGCAGGGGTGACCCCTCCTCCCTGCCCATGCTAAGGCTGGGACCAGGGCACCCCCATGTCTGACCCCAGTGGGGGTGGGGGGCTGCAGTCTGAGTGCCCCCAGGATCCTACCCTGACACCCCCCCCACACACACTGTCCCCAGGCGGAGCGGCTCAGCACCAGCTCCCAGCGCCCACAGGACCCACTGGGCAGGGCAGGGTCCCCGTCACAGCCCTATGCCCGGAAGAGCACCTCGCTGGAGACCACTGATGCCTTTGCTGCCGCCAAGGGCCGCCCAGCCTCGCCCCGGACCTCCTTCTACTTGCCAGCCGAACTGCCTGAGCGAGCCCAGTCGCCCCGGCCCACGGTGCTGCCCGTGCCCTATGAGCCACACACCCTGCCCAGCCCAGGGGGCTCTCCCCGGCTGCAACGCCCCTACGAGTACCGGGCCTACGCCAGCTCCCCAGGCCATGCTGGCTCCCCCCGCCCGGCCCCTGCCGACGCACAGATGTTCTTCCCAGACCGCACGCCACCCCCCCGGATGGCCCTGCCACCCCCCTATGAGAGCCACAGCCTGTACCCCACCGTGGCTAGCGCCTTTGCTCCCTTCCGGGCACAAGGTAAAGAGCTGGGGGCTGGGGGCTGGGCAGGCTGGGACCGGGCCAAGGCATCCGAGTGCCTCTGTCTCTGCAGATGACTTGGCCATCAGGCGAAGGCCCCAGAAGAGCTGGAATGAGTCTGACCTTGACGTGGCCTACGAGAAGAAGCCATCACGCTCGGGCAGCCGTGACCGTAAGCACTTGGGGGTTGGGGGGGGGGCAGGCTTGTTTCCACCCTCCTGGAAGCTCCCCAGGGTGAGGGGCTGCTGTACACCTGAGGTGCCCCCGCCCTCTCATCCATGTCTCCCTGCAGGAGGCAGTGACCTGGCTGCAGGCCCCAAGCTGGGAGTCGCAGGGCTGCAGCTGGCGCCCTGGAGGGAGTCCAGCCTGGATGGGGGCATGGGGCAGGGCAAGGTGGGTGCCGGGCTATGCAGGAAGGGGGTGGGACGTTGGGGCTGGACAAGAGTGGGGGTATGGGGCTGGGATCCTGTGGGGGCCAGGCTGGGGGACGCGGGGCTGGTGGGGGTGGGCGCTGACTTCACGTGGCCTTTGCCCCATCTGCAGGAGGGCCCCTTCGCCATGCACAGCGCCACGCTGCCACGTAACTACAAGGTGTCCCTGCTGGCCAGCGAGCGCCGGGCCGACAGCTCCCTGCGCCGCCCACCCCCTGGCCACGCTGGCACCCTGCCCCGCAACTGGCAGGTGGCCCAGCAGCCTGTGTCACGCATCGCCATGCCACCCCCGGGCCCGCAGGCTGGGCTCCCCCGGCGCCACAAGCCCCTGCCCCTCTCCATGATCTTCCGGCTGCAGAATGCCTTCTGGAAGTACGGGGCTGCTGGCACCAAGGGGCTGTGCCCTGGCTCCCCGCCCTTCCTCCGCTCACCCCTGAAGCAGCCCCAGCTTCAGCAGCCACTGTCCCCACTGGTCCAGTCGCCTCCAGCCCTGGCCCTGACCCTGGCACCAGCAGCAGGTGAAGGTGAGTGCTGGGTCCGTGAGTAGGGGGCCGGATCCCCTAGGCAGGGCTGGCCCACACTTCCCTGCTGGCTCCAGGCATGGGGCACGCACGGGCACTGAAACCCCATCCCTTGCAGGGCTGGGGTTGCCAGCGGTCCCCGAAGGGCCAGGGGAGCCTGTGTGCGTGGCCACAGCGGGCAGTGAGGTGGAGCCAGAGCTGGAGACACTGCTGCAGGCTGGGGAGCCGGAGGAGGTGGCAGAGGTGATGCGGCCCCTGAGCCCCACGCGGCTGCAGCCTGTGCTGCCGCCTGAGGCCCAGACAGTGCCCGAGTTCGAGGAGGTGGCCCGGGTGCTGGCTGAGATGCCACGGCCCCTCAAGCGCCGTGGCTCCATGGAGCAGAGCCCGGGCCCTGTGCTCCCGCCCACCCACAAGAAGCAGTATCAGCAGATCATCAGCCGCCTCTTCCACCACCGCCCCCGCCGCGAGGAGCCTGTGCCCAGTGCCGACGCACCCCTGGAGCCCAGCACCGTGGTCCTGGCCACCCCCAGCCTCACGCTGCCACAGCCAAGCCCACCGGGGCCTGCATCCCTGCCCCTCCCAGCAGCTCCGGAGAGCCCCGCCAGCCCGGTGAGTGCAGCTGAGAGGACGGGTTATGCTGGGAGCCCCTGGAACTGCCCAGCACGGCCTGGGCTCCAGTCCAGCTCTGTGGCCAGGGTGGTGCCCTCTGACCCTGGGATCACTCCTGAGACTGTGCTGGGCACCAGACCCCTATAGACCCCTGGGCTGTGCCCTCTGACCTCCTGCCCCGCAGGAGAAGCGCTCGGTGCTGCGCAAGCTCTCATCTCCACGGCGGCGGTTGAAGTCGCGCGTGCACATGAATCCCCTGGTGCTGTTGCTGGATGCGGCACTCACCGGTGAGCTGGATGTGGTGCAGCAGGCGGTCAGTGAGGTCAGTCACCGACCCCCAGCTATCCTCTCCAGCCCTGGGGGGCAGAGGAAGCCCTGAGCCAGCTGTGGGGGGAATCCAATGAGTGGGGCTGGCACTCACTGCACTGTGCTTGCAGCTGAACGATGCAAGCCAGCCCAACGATGAGGGCATCACAGCACTGCACAACGCCATCTGTGGTGCCAACTATGACATCGTCGAGTTCCTCATCAACATTGGTGCCAATGTCAACTCCCCAGACAGCCACGGGTGGTGAGCACCTGCCCCCACCCCGTGGTCCAGCCCCCAGGTCGTTGTCGTGTCCCCTCCTCCCCACCCCACCCCCTGCTGCACAGCCTGACCCTCCCTGAACCCAAAGTGCACCCACCCCCTCCCAGCCCCAGCACGGCCCCTCTCTGCTGCCCAAGCTGGGGACAGCTGGACCAGGGCCCTGGCATCGCCCCCATGCCTGACCTCTGCCCCCAGGACGCCCCTGCACTGCGCGGCCTCCTGCAACGACACAGCTATCTGCATGGCGCTGGTCAAGCATGGCGCTGCCATCTTTGCCACCACTTTCAGTGACGGCAGCATGGCCCTGGAGAAGTGCGACCCGTACCGCGAGGGCTACACCGAGTGCTTCAGCTACCTGGCTGGTGGGTGCAGTGCTGGGGTGGGGGCTTGGGATTGGCAACTGGAACAGGGGCAGGGGGCTGAGCCTGTGCCCTGCAGCCCTCTGACCAATGCCTACCGCTGCAGAGGTGGAGCAGGGCATGGGCTTGTGCAACAGCGGCGTGGTCTACGCGCTCTGGGACTACAGTGCTGAGCTGGATGACGAGCTGTCTTTCCACGAGGGCGAGGCAGTCACCGTGCTGCGGCACAACAGCCCCGAGGAACTCGACTGGTGGTGGGCCTCGCTCTATGGCCACGAGGGCTACGTGCCCCGCAACTACTTTGGGGTGCGTCCACCCATCCCCCAGTGCCTGGGACAGCCCTGGGCTCACACGGGCAGGCACTGGACGCAGTGGGGACCTTGCAGTGGGGCAGGGGGAGCAGCTGCTGCTGGGAGCAGTGCCTGGGGGACAGGGTCTGGGACGAGAGTCCCATGGAGGAGCAGGCTGGGGTGTCCGTGGGAGTGGGGTGCCAGGGGAGGGGAGGGGGAGGTAGTGGGAACAGCAGGGGGATGGGGGGAGGAGCTGCAGGTTGCTGCTGGGGGGAGGGGGGCCAGCCCCAGGGGGTCTAGGCTTCAGCAGGGCACAGCTGGGCCCTGGGCATCCCAGGCTCAGCAGCTCTCCTCTTCCCACAGCTGTTCCCCAGGGTGAGGCCACAGTGGAAGAAGGCCTGAGCCCCCGGCAGGCCCAGCCCGAGACGCAGCAGGCACTGGGTCCAGCAGCAGCTTCCCTCCAGCCCCGGCCCGTGCTGTGAATGAGGCTGCCGCAGTGTCCTCCTGGGCCTGGGAGGAGGCCTCGGCTTTGCTAGGTGTTGCCGGCTTGAGGGCCCAGCCGCAGCGACCGCAGGGGAGCGGAGCGGAGCGGGAGGGTGGGGGCAGCCCTGGCCCGGGGGTCCCCGCCCGGGGCAGTGGTGCGGGAGCCCAGCTCAGCCCCGGGTACCCCGACCCTCACGGCTGGGCCCAGCTTTAGGGAGGGGGGCTGGGGCCCCCGGGGCTGCAGGGCGGGGCGGCGGGTGCTTGGCTCGGGGGAGGGCTCCCCGGGGCCTGCTGTGTCAGCCCCGCGGTCGGGCAGCGTCCCCGGCCCCCGGCCTCGTGCCTTTGTCTGCTGTATTAAAGAGCCGCGTGCTACCGGAGCCTGCCCGGGCTGGTTGTGTGCGCCGATGGGGCGGGCGGGTCCGGCCGCGACAGCGGAGACTTCCCCGGCTCCGGGCCACACCCGACGTGGGCAGCGCGGGGCTCGGGGTTGTGGCTGGGCCGGGCACTGCCGGGGCGGCCGCTGCTTTCGCCCCCAGCTCCGTCCAGCTGATGGGGCAGAGGGGGCGGCTCGACGCGGCTCCCGGAACCCCGCGGCCCGGGCTCCAGCGGCCCCCGCGCCGCTCCCGGCCCCTTCCAGCCCCGGGCCGCCCGCGCCCGCTGTCCCGGCCCTGGCCCCCGACGCCGGGCCCGGGGCCTCCTAGCCCCGCCCCTCGCGGGCCTCCTGGCCCCGCCCGCTCCGGCCAATCAAACCCGCCCCTCGCGCCGCCCTACCCTGCTGCCTCAGCCCCGCCTCCTCTCACCCAGTGAGTGGCCGACGCCTGGGTGCGGACCGAGGTGAGAACTGACGAGGAGCCAATGGGGCGGGGCGGGGCGGGGCGCCGCCGGGCCGCGCGGAGCGCCGAGCCGGGAAGCGACATGAAGTGAGTGCGGGGGTCGCGGGGGCGGACGCGGGGGGGGCGGGGCGGGCTGGGCCCTCGGGCTTGGGGGCCGCCCCTGAGCCCGGCCGCCGCCCCCGCAGGCTGAACCTGGAGGGGCTGCTGGTACTGTTCCCCTACGACTACATCTACCCCGAGCAGTTCTCCTACATGCTGGAGCTCAAGCGCACGTTGGACGCCAAGGTGTGGGGCCGGGGCCGGGGCCGGGGCCTTCGGGGCCGGGGGCGCTCCAGCCCTGCCCCGCTGACCCTGTGCTCCCGCAGGGCCACGGCGTCCTGGAGATGCCCTCGGGCACCGGCAAAACCATCTCGCTCCTGTCGCTCATCGTGGCCTACCAGCGGGTGAGTGGGGGGCGGCGCTCCCGGACGGAGTGGGGGATCTACTGGTCCTGGCCGCGGCCTGACGCCCCTCCCCCGCAGGCGCACCCACTGGACGTGACCAAGCTGATCTACTGCTCCCGCACCGTGCCCGAGATCGAGAAGGTGGCCGCCGCTCGGCTGGGGGTGGGGGGGGAGGCACCCGGGTGGCCCCGGGGCGCAGCCCTGACTGTGCGGTGGCCGCGGCAGGTGGTCGAGGAGCTGCGGAAGCTGCTGGATTTCTACGAGAAGCAGATGGGGGAGAAGCTGCCGTTCCTGGGCCTGGCGCTGAGCTCCAGGAAGAACCTGTGCATCCACCCAGAGGTGACGCCGTGAGGCCCCCGTGGGCTTGGCCTCCGCACGTGACTGGCAGGGGGTAGAGCCTGGGTTCCCCATCCAGCCTCAGGTTTAGTGCAGAGCCCAGGTCGTTCCCCCCCGCCCTTCAGTGGCAGCCCCGGGCACAGGCAGAGAGCAGAGAATTGCATCCGAGCCAGGGCTGCGCAGCTGGGGGTAGTTGAGGCACCAGCAGAGTTGGGGCGGGTTCAGGAGTGAGGGTCACTGTGGGGGCTGGGGGCACCTCGTGGCCGTGGCGGGGCGTAACGGGGCCTGCCGGCAGGTGAGCTTGCTGCGCTTCGGGAAGGAAGTGGATGGCAAGTGCCTGAGCCTGACGGCGTCGTACGTGCGGGCACAGCATCAGCGGGACGGCACCACGCCCACCTGCCGCTTCTATGAGGTACAAAGTGCGCGTGGTAAGGGGGATGCAGGTGTCACCCCGACACTTGTGCTGGGGGAGCTGCTGCAAGCCCTGGGTGGAGGGGAAGTGCAGGGTGCGGGAAGCCCTGGGCTGGGCCAACAGGCTTCATTTTCCTCCAGGAGTTTGATGTACACGGGCGCCAGGTGCCGCTGCCCTACGGTGTCTACAACCTGGACGACCTCAAGGGCTTCGGGCGGCAGAAGGGCTGGTGCCCCTATTTCCTTGCCCGCTACTCGGTACAGGGGGCTTCCTTCATCTCTGTGTGGGACAAAGTGGGAGGAAGGCAGGCTGGGTATGGGGGTGGCATCTGGTTCTTCCTGGCTGCTGGACCCAATCGTGCCCCTCACACAGGGGCCTGGGCTTTCCTGGTCTTGGACGGGTGATCCTGAGTTGTTTATGCCACCCTCAGGATCAAGACTATTTGCACCCAAGGTTGGGGCTACTGGGCAGCCAGGCCCTGCCCTTGAAGGGAGGCCCTAGGTTGCTAGCCAAGACAGGGATTTTAGCTGACGGTCTTTAAACTTTTTTACTGATGACCTGATTTTTACCAACACATGTATTACTTGACACACAACGCGTGGACATAGCTCTGCTGTCCAACTCTGCAGGGCCTTGACAAGGGCCTGGTTCACCCACGGGGCTAGGCACCAACACTAGTAACAGGTTGGTCTGTCAGTAAAAACACATGCAGATTATCAGGGAAAAAATGGATTGGCTGCCCCATGCCTGCAGCCACGGTTATAGTGCGCCCCTCTCCATCGGGTCCTCTGCTCACTCTCACCCTTCTGCCTCCAACCTCAGCCACACGATGCTGCCCCAGCTGTTCCCTATTGGCCCCTCTTTCTTCCCCGCCCCATAGCTGCTGACAGTTGACAACCTAGGAGGGTACCAAGCTAGGCAGAGCTGAGGAGCTGTGCTCTGGCCTGGTCTGCAGAGCCCTGGGAGCAGAACTGGGCTGGCCTTCTCCATATCTCCTCCCTGCAGAGCCTTGGGGGAAGGAGAGGGAGGGGAACCTTCCCTGGGTATGTTAACCCTTGGTGCCCTGACACAGATCCTCCATGCCAACATCGTGGTGTACAGCTACCACTACCTGCTGGACCCCAAGATTGCTGACCTGGTCTCCAGGGAGCTGGCCAAGAAGTCTGTGGTCGTCTTTGATGAAGCCCATAACATCGGTATCTGGGGAGCAAAACTGAGCCAGCCCTGGGTGGGGAGGGGGAGGGGAGACCCCAGCAGCCTGACTGCTTGCTAGATGGTGCCAGGTTGTTGCATGGTCATTGTGCCCCCCCCAAATCCAGTTCCCAGACTCCCCTTTTGGTCAGCAGCCAGGCAGGGGCTGAATCTCTGCCTCCTGCTCCAGAAACATGGCCTGAGATTCCAGGAGCCCCCAAGCCAGTGCTTAGCCCCATGGGGCCTGCTGCTCTGCTGCCTTGCCCCAGGAGCCAGTGCAGGGCTGATATGGCTTTTCCCCCCCGCCTCACACACGCACACATGGGGTTCTGTGGCGGTCTCTGGCCTAGTCAGGGGTCTTGTTCCTCTCCTTCCCCAGCCCATCCACCTACACGTCTACCTTCCCTACAGACAATGTTTGCATTGATTCCATGGGTGTGAACATCACGCGCCGCACCCTGGACCGGTGCCAGGCCAACATGACCACACTCCAGAGCACTATCCACAGGTGAGTGCCTCCTGGCTTCATGTCATCCCCTCCCTTCCCAGCCCCTGGCCTGGCCAAGTCTCAGACCACCTCTTCTGCCCAGGATCAAGGAGACGGATGCACAGAAGCTGCGGGATGAGTATCGGCGCCTGGTGGAGGGGCTCAGGGAAGCCAGCGTTGCCCGCGAGACTGACATCTACCTGGCCAATCCCGTGCTGCCCGACGAGATTCTCCAGGGTGGGAGCCGCAGGGGTTGGGCTGAGGGGCCGGGAGGAGAAGGGCCCTGCAGAGCTTGGCACCTCCTGGCACAGCTGGAACCGACTGGGCGTGGATCTGGTCTCACCCTGAGCTGGTTGAGCCCTTGCCCTGGGTGTACAAGGAAAGGTGGTCATCCCCTGGGCCATGGGGAGGAGCTGCCAGAGGCCTGGCTCCCTCTGCCAGACTCACCCAGTGCTGCCCCCAGCAGAGGCGGTGCCCGGGACCATCCGGACAGCAGAGCACTTCGTGGGCTTCCTGCGGCGTCTCCTGGAGTACCTGAAGGCACGGCTGCGGGCGCAGCACATGGTGCAGGAGAGCCCCCCTGCTTTTCTCAAGGACATGCACGAGAAAGTCTGCATCGAGCGCAAGCCTCTCCGGTGAGACCCTGGCCCATAGCCTCCCGGGGCCCTGCCTGGTGCTGTTGTAGCTTGGCTCTGCCTGTGTCCTGGATCCGGGTGTAGGGGTCCCTTGACAAGGGGTGGGGGTCACCTGTCTTGGCCTCTCCCAGCCACACCTGTGTGGAGGAGCATGTGCTGGCCCAGGGGTTCAACCCCAGCTCTGTCCCTGTGGGTGATGACAAGGGATCCCTGGGCCCTGTCCCCCCCTGGCAGGTTCTGCGCGGAGCGGCTGCGCTCCCTGCTGCGCACTCTGGAGATCGTGGATGTTGCCGACTTCTCGCCCCTCACACTCATCGCCAACTTCGCCACCCTTGTCAGCACCTACTCCAAGGGTACGAGCCCAGGTGCCCGCACCCCCCCACTTCCCCAACGGGTTTGGGGTAGGGGTGAATGCTGGGCTGTCATCCCCACCCACCAAACCACTGACACTGTCCTCAGGGCCTTGGTGGCTCCTCTGCCCGGGGCGGTGCCCAGTGCCCCACAGAAGCCGGCTTGCCCCTGGCATGTGGCCCCGGGAGCTAGCTAGCACTCCGACTAGCCTTGCACCTGTGACCCTAGGGGAGGGGCCACATGTGCACCCCAGGCAGCTAATGGCATCCCTGAAGTCATAGGAGCTATAAATACAGCACAAATCCCCTAAGCCCAGCCCAGAGCCCCGATCCCATTAGCTCTAAGCAGCTTGGCTGTGTGGTGGGGGCTGGTGCCTGCAGCCAAGGACCCCACGGTCAGCCTGGGCCTCATGTTCTCATGTGAGGCATCCACAGGGATTGGGGCCCAGCCCCTGTCCACCCACCCGCCCTGCAGAGAGGCCTCTCCTGTGCACCAGGGCTCTGTGGGGTGCAGGAGAATCCGTCGGGGAGTGCTTCTTGCTCTGCCTGGGCTTATGGCCACATAGCTCAGCTCTTCTCCCCCTTCCCTCATCCTGGCCACGTCAGGGTTCCCATCAGCCATGGAGCTGAGGGCTGCTGACCTGAGCCAACAAGCCCTTCCCTTGCAGCTGCTGGCCAAGGGGGGTGGGAGGCCATGAAGGAGCCTGAGGCACCTGCATACCTTCATGGGCTGGCAGCTCTGGCCTGGGGGGAATGGGGCACAGGCCCCTTCCCCCTGCCCTTGGCTGGCAGAGGGGCCACAGCCTCTTGCCAGGCATCTGTGGGCCACAGAGATGCTCTTGGTGTGGCCAGGGCTGATGCCGTCCCTGGGCTTCATCTTCCCTCCAGGCTTCACCATTCTTATTGAACCCTTTGACGACCGGACACCCACCATCACCAACCCTGTGTTGCACTTCAGGTGAGTGGGACCTGGGGTCCACAGAGGGCCCTGGCTTGGTGGTGCTCCCACCCTCACTGACATCTGTCCTGTTCCCTCCAGCTGCATGGATGCCTCCATTGCCATCAAGCCCGTCTTCGAGCGCTTTCAATCGGTCATCATCACCTCAGGGGTGAGTGGGGGCTGTGGGCAGCTCCTGGGGGCACAGCTCACTGCTCAGCATCAGGGCCTGGGGCAGGCCTCTCTCCCCAAAGGAGGGACGGGGGCTGGGAGGGGGAAGCCTGCAGGCCCCACCACTCATGCCTGGCTGGCTCCCCTTAGACACTGTCTCCACTGGACATCTACCCCAAGATCCTGGATTTCTGCCCTGTCACCATGGCAACCTTTACCATGACGCTGGCCAGGACCTGTCTCTGCCCCATGGTGAGTGCACAGGTGCTGTGGGGTGGAAGTTGGAGCCATGGTTGGCCATTCAGGGCTTGCACTGGGGACCCACCTGCGAACACCCTCCCTTCCCCCTGCCTGCAGATCGTGGGGCGTGGCAACGACCAAGTGACCATCAGTTCTAAGTTTGAGACCCGTGAGGACATCGGTAGGTCGGGTGGGGAGGGCAAGACCTGCTGGGGGAGGAAGGGAGGTGCTCACTTCTGTCTCCTTTGCCTTCCCTGTCCTGCAGATTTGGGCTCCTAGGGCTGTGGGGCTGGTGTGGCCACCCAACAGGGTCCTGTTCCTGAGAACTTGTGGATGGGGTGCCCTGAGGATCCCTGCTTTGGCCCTACCCTGCCCTTGTGCATTGCCTTTGGGGTGTCCAAAACTGGGGGGGTCCAGATCCTTGGCCATGGCCCTGATCCCACATATGCCCACAGCCGTCATCCGCAACTATGGCAATCTGCTGCTGGAGCTATCAGGCATTGTGCCTGACGGCATTGTGGCCTTCTTCACTAGCTACCAGTACATGGAGAATATCGTGGCCTCGTGGTACGAGCAGGTACGTGTGCATCCGCTGCGGGCTACAGACCTTGAGCTCGGAAGCCTGGACCAGGGTCCAAGCTCAGTTCCCTGCCACACAGCCTCCCAGCAAGGCTGCCTTGTCCTGGGTGCCCTCATGGTTGCTGTGCCCCAACACCAGGCAGCACCAAGCCATGTCCTACCCTCTGCTTGGCTGTGTTTCTGCCACCCCTTTCCTGGGCTCATCACCTGTTGGTTCTAGACTCAGGAGCATGGATGGGATAGAGCTGCCTCTACCCTGTTCCTGCCAGTAGCTCTTGCCAAGCCCATCTCTGCCTCTTCTTCCACCCAGGGCATCCTGGAGAACATCCAGCGGAACAAGCTGATTTTCATTGAGACTCAGGACGGGGCCGAGACCAGCATGGCGCTGGAGAAGTACCAGGAGGTGGGTGTAGGGCCAGGAGTTCTTGTCCGGCCAGGCCTGCAGCCTGCAACCCCTTCCTCATGGTGCTGGAAGGCTTGGGGCTGCCCTGCAGTCACCTCTCGGGTGGGCTGGCACATGGTTCCCTGAATGGCTGTGCTCTGGGCTGGCTCCAGGTGGTGGGAATGGGGACCATCTGGCTGTTGGGTGGGGCCCCATGAGCCTGGCGTGACCCTATGTGTGCACAGGCCTGCGAGAATGGACGCGGGGCCATCTTGCTTTCTGTGGCCAGGGGCAAGGTGTCTGAGGGTATCGACTTCGGTGAGTTTCTGCGGGGTATGGAGCACTTGGGGAACTGGATAGGGGGCACGCTGTTTGATGAGATCGTGTTCAGTGCAGGTTTCGGGTGGGGGGCAGCGTGCTGCAACTGGCAGCATCCTTCAGCTTAGTCCTTGGCCTCTGGCCCTGCTCACGCCTTGGGGACAGTGCCTGTCTGTAGGCCTGCAGGGAGTGGCGGTACTGCCACCCCCACTTCTCTGCCTATGTAACCCCCACCATAGCTTTCTGCTCCTGGCCTTTCCCAGCATGCAACAGGCTCAGGTTGGGGGACCGGTGTTGGGGGATAATCCTGGGGTGATGCTGATTGCCCACTCTGCCGGCAGTGCACCACTATGGCCGTGCCGTTATCATGTTTGGGGTGCCCTACGTCTACACCCAGAGCCGCATCCTCAAGGTGAGCTGAGCTGGGCACCCCCAGCACACTGAGTCTTGCCAACCTGCCCTGTCTGCTGGGGCATGGGGTGGGGGCAGCAGGGCCTGGACGTGGCCAGCATGGCTCCATGGCCCCCGATGCGGGGGGACCTCCCCCAGCCCTGTGCAATGTTCCCTGCACCCTGGCAGGCACGGCTGGAATACCTGCGGGACCAGTTCCAGATACGGGAAAATGACTTCCTGACCTTCGATGCCATGCGGCATGCAGCCCAGTGTGTTGGCCGGGCTATCCGCGGCAAGACGGACTATGGCCTCATGGTTTTTGCTGACAAGGTACCATGGGCGGCACATCCGGGGGGGACGTTCCCACCCTGCACAGCCTATGGTCCAGGCTCCCCCAGCACTCCCTGACTGCTTCCCCCTGGCAGCGCTATGCCCGGGCTGACAAGCGGGGGAAGCTGCCACGCTGGATCCAGGAGCACATCACCGATGCCAACCTCAACCTAACAGTGGATGAGGCCGTGCAGGTGGCCAAGTACTTCCTGCGCCAGATGGCCCAGCCCTTTCATAAGGTTGGTCCTGCCCTCCCACCTGCTCCAGTCCCGGTCCCAGACTTGGTCCCCAGGCCTGCCTCTCACCCCCTCTCCCTGCTGTAGGAGGACCAGCTCGGTCTGTCCCTGCTGACACTGGAGCAGCTGCAGTCTGAGGAGACTCTGCGCCGTGTCGAGGAGATCGCGCACCAGGCCTGAGCTCTGTCGGGGCCCATAGGTGCCAGGTGCCCTGCAGGCAGGGCTGGTGCTTGGTCTGGACTGGACCAGGGGTGTCTGGGCTGGCAATAAAGTGGTTTGTACCTGGGCTGCTGCCTTGCTCTGTGCCCTGCTGCCACGTGCATGCTTAGACGCGAGACCAGCAGCTACCAATGCCTTTATTGCATGGCCACACTGGCCTTGCTACATGCCATAAATACAATAAATACAGGACGGCTAGATGGACGGCTGGGCTGCAGCTGGTTAAGGCAGCAGATGCTTTCTGCCCAGCCAGGGCAGGACCTTCCTGAGAGAGCGACTCTTGCTATGGTGGCTGGCAATGAGCAGCAGGGCCCGGTGCGGTTGAGGTGACTGCAGCTGGGCTGGGGGCAGCGGGCCTAATGCAGGTCGTGGGCTCAGTTCCTTAGGTGGATCCTAGCTAGCACTGGGCGGGGAGCTGCTAGGCGCAAGGGTCTGGGAGCTAGAGCTGAGTGCCCGGCTCTCGGGCAGGCTGTGGCTGGCGGCCTGTGGGAAGGAGGGCATCAGGGCACGTCCTGGGGCACCAGCCTGTGCAAAGCTGGGGGGGCCAGCTAGGATGGGAGTCACTCACCAGGAGGGACAGCGCGTGGGCTGCTGGCCTCTCCCCAACATGCAGGACGCTCAGGGAGCTGGCGCGTTTCAGCCTGGGGGAGAGCAGGACCGTGAGAGTAGTGCAAGGTGGCTACAGGGTCTCGCTTGAACTGGAGGCTGAAGGGAAGGGGCCCTGGGGCTGCAGAGATGGGGGTCTCAGCCCCCTCCCTGACACACTCCTCCCCCATAACAGGCTGTGGCACAAACTAGTGTGGGCAGCTGTTGGTGATGGGATTGGAGCAAGGGGTCAGGGTTCGCCCAGGGCAGGGGAAGGCAGCGGGGCTCACCCGGCATTGCGGGGGGTGCCCTGTGCGCTCTCGCCCCGGAGCCGGGAGACCAGCTTCTCACTGCCGCGCCGGATGGACTCCCGCAGCTTGGAGAAGGAGCTGCTGCGCCGCAGGCTGCTGCCAGTCTGCGAGATACAGATCTTGCCTGGCCCCGGTCCTGGCCCCGGGGGGGCAGTCAGCACCTCCCACCCCCGGGCCCACACCTACCCAGCTGTGAGGCATGGTGCCACTCTGCGCTGCGGGGCCATCACCTGCAGGGACGAGAGCGAGTGAGCCCCAGCCCAGAGCTGAGCAAGGTGGTACCATCCTGGCCCCCCAGGCTCACCATCCTGCATGGGCACCAGGTCCTGGTCATGGCAGGTCAGGATCTCCTTGTACAGCTCCTCTGCCTCCTGGTACTTGCCCTGCTTCAGGTATGAGGAGGCCTGTGGGAGGGGCGAGGATGGCAGGGCACAGTGAGGGGGGCAAAAACTGCCCCCTTAACCCTCTGCATGCCAGAGCAATCCCCTCTCCCCACCATTAACCCATCTGCACCAGTGCCCCCCAAACCCAGGCACCAGGTTGTTCTTGGTCTTGGCCACGCTGGGGTCACGGGGGCCCAGTCGGGCCTGGTAGATGCGCAGGGCACGGGCGTAGTACTGTTCCACTGCTGCGAACTTGCCCTGGTTCTGGCACAGCAGCGCCAGGTTGTTGAGCTGCTTGGCCACGTCAGGGTGGTCGGTGCCCAGGACCTGCAGCAGGGAGTGGGGGGAAGCATCAGGCTCTGCCCTGCATGGCGCGGGGGAGTGGGGGCACAGGTTGGAGGGCAGCACCTTCTCACGGATCTCCAGTGCCCGCTGGCACAGCGGCTCGGCCTCCTTGTACCGGCCACGCTTGCCGTACAGCACTGCCAGGTTGTTCAGCGTGGCGGCCACCTGTGAGGGAGAGGAGGCTCAGACCCAGCTCTATCCCCATCTACTCAGCCCCATGCGGGGGGGGGGGGGGGGCAGCTACTCCAGTCCCATGGGGAGGGGGGCAGGGACCTCCCCTCGGCACACGCTGGTGCCCAGCCCTCCATAGGGCTGGACTTGGGGGCGCGGGTCAGGCCCTGAAGCCCCTCACAGGGAGCTCCTTCCCCTGCCCCGCTCACGGCTGGGTGCTCGGCGCCCAGGGTCTGCTCCCGGATGTCCAGCGCATCATTCAGCAGCTCCGTGGCCTCCTTGTACTTGTTCTGGTCCCTGGCAGATGGGCAGAGCTGTGTCCCAGGGCTTGCTGGCTGGGGTCCCGCGTGCCCAGAGGTGGCCAGTTGGGATCCCATGTGCCCCAGGCAGGGACAGGCCAGGGTCCCGTGTGCCCCGGGGAAGGGCCGGCCAGGGTCCCGCACGCTAGCTGCGGGGTCCTCACCGGTACACGAGGGCCAGGATGTTGAGCATGGTGGCCACGTCGGGGTGGTTGTGGCCCGAGCTCTTCTCCAGGTCCTCCAGTGCCTGCTTGCAGAGAGGCACAGCCACCTCGTAGCGACCCTGGGCTGCGTACTGGATCACCAGGTTGTGCAGTGTCCGCAGCCGCGCCGGAATCTCGTAACCACCTGGCTGGGCTGCGTTCCCCGCCACGCCGTCTTGGGGGGTGACAGGCATCAGCTGGGGGCAGTCGCTCCCGGGCCCCCCCAGCCAGCAGCCAAGGGTAGATCTGGTGCTGGGGCAGGGGCAGGATGGGTGGGGAGCCCTGCCCCCTCAAAAGTGTCCCCCGCAACGCTACCCCCAGCTTACGCCCCCATGCCAGCCGCCCGTACGCACCCGGCCGTGTTTCCTCATCGCCTGTGAAGAGCCCGCTTAGCCCGTCATCCCGCTCCGGTGCCTCGTCCTTCTCCAGCTGGGGGCACAGTGGGGCCATGAAGCAGCAGGGACCTCTCTGTGCACCTGCCCCATAGGGCTGCTCCAGCGCTGGGACAGGGCGGTCAGGTCCTAGCCTGTGTGGGGTTCGGGGCATGCACAGATCCCAGTGCTCTCACCAGCTCGTCACGGGCCTCGTACTGCTTGAGCTGGTTCAGGAACTCAAGGTGCCGCTTCTCCTCCTCCAGCTGGGCCACGGCCTCCTGGCTCTGCTGCAGGCGCTGCTGGGTGCCCGCCAGCTCCTCCCACAGCCACTGGTTCTCCTGGCCCAGCCGCTTGGCCTGAGCCCGCAGCTTCTGCTTCTCCGCCTCCAGCGCCCCGACATGGGACGACAGCGCCAGCAGGAGCTGTGAGGACAGGGGTCAGTGGGGCCAGCCATGCCCCCTCCCGCCAGCTTCCACCCCCTCCCCAGCTCTGACTCCCCCAAGCTCCAGGCTGGGGCTGGAGCAGCCCCTAGGCCCCCCAGCTCCTACCCCGGTGCCCCGGCAGCCCCACACCTGCGCCTCCCCGAGCCCCAGCTCGATGCCCTCCAGGATCCTGCAGACAAGCTCGTGCTTCTCCTCCAGTAGCTCCAGGGCCCAGTCCCCAGCAGATGTGGGCTCCGGCTCCGTCCCAGGCACGGCATCGGGACAGCAGCGCAGGCTGCCCTGCAGCTGCAGCAGGATGGCACAGTTCTCACTGCGCAGTGCCTCCAGCCCCTTCACCACCTGCCGTGTGCTGGCCACGATGTCGTCTGCTGTTGGCCGGCCCCCAGCGCCCTCACCCAGCCCTGCCACCACCGACATGGTGTCGCCTGCCTGCCCACCTGCTGAAGCAACACAGTCCTCAGCACCAGGCCAAGGGGCAGGTGGGGGTAGCAGGGCAGGGGTGCTGGCAGGTCCCTGTGGGTGGGCACAAGCAGGGCGTGGGAGCTCCATGGCCCAGGCAGCACCAGACGCAGCCCCAGCCAGAGGCATGGATGGGCCCCAGCTTGCCCTGCGCAGGGTGGAGCACGGGAACTGGTCCTGTCAGCTGGTGCCCAGGGAGCGCGTCTGCACTCGCTGGCCCACAGCACACATGGGAGCAAGCCCACGCGTGCATGGCTGCAGGCATGGAGCAAAGCGCCACTTGCCCCCAGACGGGGGTCCCCAGCGCCTGGCCAGCGCGTGCAGCCTGGGCACGGGGGCCTAGCCATGGGGCCTGCCCAGGACCAGCCAGGGCATCAGTGCTCCTGCGCACCACCCTGCCACAGCACGGAGCCCTTCATGGGGCCGCAGCCCATTGCCCAGGCACCGGCACGGGCACGGGGGCCCATGACCCTGCCAGGCGCCGGGGCATGGCTCTGCAGCCCGGGCACGGAGCCTGCCCCGCGGGTCCCAGCCAGGGCAGCGCTGCACCGGCACGGACCTGCCCCGGGGCACAGCCCGGGCACGGCGGCCCGAGCCTCGAGGCCCGCCGGGGACCAGCCATGACCCCCGCACGCACCTGCCCGGCCGCGCCGCGCTACAGCATCCCCGCCGCGCCGCTCACCTGCCGCCGGGGGCGGTCCCACAATGCACCGCGCCCCGCCCCCCGGGGCCGTCGTGGGCGGGGCACGCCTCGCCCAGCCCCCGCCGCCCTCCACCTCCCGGATCGGGGCCGGCTCCGCCCAGCGCTGGACAGCGGCCGCGGCCGTGCGGACCCTGCGGAGCGGGGCTGAACCCGGCGGCCCCCGGCCCGCCCCGCCCCGCCCCGCCGGGGTCCCGCAGCCCCGGGCCCAGCCCGGCCCGGCCCTCCCGCTTCTGCATCGCCGTCTGGGAAGCGGGGCCGCGCCCGGCAGCCGGGCCTCGGGGGAGGCTCTTAGGCCTGCCGGTGGCATCCCCTGCAGGGCCCCGATCCTGCCTCTGCCTCTGCAGCCGCGGCCCAGACTCTTGCTAGCGGGGCCCTGCCCGGTGCCTCAGTTTCCCTGGAGGCAGGCCCCTGGCAGTGGCTCCCGCCAGCCCTTTCATGCGGAGGGCGGGGGCCGCGGGGCCAGAGCCGAGCCGAGCCGAGCCGAGGCGAGCAGGCCGGGCCCCCGAGCCAGGTTCCCCGAGCGCCCGGCCCGGCCCGGGACAGGTGACACCGAGTCCCGCACGCCCCGCCCCTCCGGGGCCGCCAGGGGGCAGCGCCGAGCAGCCGGGACCGCATGGGTGTGCTCGTGCGTGGTGCGTGTGCGCGCGCGCGTGTGTTGTCAGGTATCCGGATCGTCGCCCTGTCGGTCTGAAGGACTCGTAGTAGAGATGATATCTTGTATTAGACCAACTGCGTCTTTGCAACAAAAAGAAGTTCCTTACTTGCAAGTTTTCAGGCACAAACACCCTTCATGAGGCAGCGGAGAAAAGGTTATGAAAGTTCTCCTGGGTAGAAATGAAAGTTTAGATTTCACAGGGGACCCAACAGATGGACTACCCCTTGCGTGTGTGTTTGCTTGTGTACGCATTTGTCTTTGGGTTCGTGCGTTTGCATGTGTGCTTGTTTGCACGTATCTGTGTGTGCACTTTCTTGTGAGTGCATGTGTGCTTGTGTGCATGAGTGTGCATGTGCATGTGTACATGGTTGTGCCCCCTTCCCCCGCCCCACAAACACACATACACACGCACACACTCAGCACTGCCTTAGGCCACTCCCAGGCCCTCCTGTGCCCCCTGCAGAGAGGCATTGCCCCTTTAGCCTCCTCCTCCTCCCCAGGCCCAGCAGGGCCTGGCAGTCTGAAAGCCCTTGCAGGATAGCACAGCTGCCCCAGCTCAGCACAGACAGTGGCTGCACCAGGGCAGAGCTGCCTCTGGCTGCTGGGCTCAGCCCCACTCCCTGTGGCAGCCAGAGATGCCCCTGGGCTCCTCAGGGCCCTTCCCTCCCTGGGGCCAGGCCTGGGCATGGCTGGGCTGGCTGTGGGCACAGGTGGCACAGCGGCTCCCATGGGTCCAGTTGAGGAGAACAGAGAACTGGGCCAGCAATGGCAGGGCTTGGCCCAGTGGGGACAGGCCATAATTACCAAGCACAGCAGTAATCACGGGCACCGGCTGGGGCTGCGGTAATTAGTGCTTGCTCTGTGCCTCCCAGGGCCTGCATTGGACCTTCAGGGTGGGAGAGCCAGCAGCAGGGGAAGGGGCAGGTCCTGAGAACAGGGGCAGCAGCTGCTGGTGGGGCTGGGCTGGGGGGTCAGGGCAGGTGTCCCAGGGCAGCCCAGGGGAAGCTGGGAGGAGACACCTCCACCTCCTGCTGAAGTGCCCAGGCCATGGCCAGCGCTGGAGCTGCTGTGGCCCAGCTGGGTGCAGGCAGGCACCGAGTGAGGGGTCGGGCGCCAGGATGGGCCTTTTGGCGCCATGGCCCTGTTCAGGCCAGGCCAGCAGTGCAGATACAGGCACTGTGGGAAACCCGACCTGCCTGCCCGGCTGGCTCTAAAAATACTGGCTCATCCGCCCTCCCCCTCTGCCGACTGGCCCAGCCTGCTGGGATTGAATTCTCATGATCCAGCGGATCAGCGCAGAGGTCATTGCACAGGGCACCCCTGCCAGGACTGCCTGGGGTGGGGGGGTTCCCCCAGGCCCAGCACCAACTCCCCCAGCCTTGCGATGCC
Source organism: Caiman crocodilus (assembly GCA_030014935.1). Lineage (NCBI taxonomy): Eukaryota > Metazoa > Chordata > Crocodylia > Alligatoridae > Caiman > Caiman crocodilus. The sequence goes on along the minus strand of JAGPOW010002452.1, from coordinate 17,027 downwards.
CCAGGGCCCAGCACAGCTGAGGGGGGCAGGGTGGCGGTATGTGGGCAGGTCACTGCAGGCTCTTGCCATGGGCATGTGCATGTGCAGGCATGTGCATGAAGAAATGCAGAGCCAATTTCTGCCATCACACTTGCCTCAGTTTCCCTGAGCAGACAGTGTAGGAGGAGAACATGGTGAACACCCGCTGGCATGGAAGTGGGGTGAGGGGAGGGGTGCTGATGGCAATATGGGTCCCTTGAGGGCTGGTGCAGCAGGGGTGCAACATAGATCTGGGCACAGGCTGCTGTGACCTCCTCACCCCAATGTGTTTGGCAGGTGGGGAGTGGGCACAGGGCCAAGAGCACCTGGGCCCTGGGGCATAGAATGATGGGGCTGCAGGCCTTGCCCCACAATGCCCCCTTCCCCCTCCCCTGTGGTGCCTCTAGTCCCCCAGGGAGATCCTGGTTGGCCCCCCGTCAGGCGGGTCCTGCTATTTTGAGCCAGTGCCGAGCTGGTTTAGTGACGGTTGTACATGCTGCAGCCTATTCCTGGAGCTCAGCCCTTGCCCTGGGGCTGGAAGACCCCCAGGTAGTGTGCTGGATTAGCTTGCCCACAGCTGCCCTGAGCACTCCTGGAGGAGCATGGGCTAGTGCCTGCCAGGCTGCACTGTGGCTGCCCCAGGCTGGGGGGGCTCCAACTTTCAGCAGGGTGCCAGGTGTTCCCATGTCCCACTCCCCCCCACACACACACACATCCGGCAGGGTCTCAGCACCTCCGGGGGCCAGCAGGACCCAGCTCCAACCAGCTGGCTCCTGCCTTGCTGCTAATTTTGGCCCTGCCTGTGGCCACCTGCCTGTGCTGTGATATTTCCAGCCAAGATCATGCCTGCCCTTGTGATGCCCACGGCAAGGTGACCTCCAGGCAGGGGCGCCCAGCTAAGGGTGCTTTGGGCCTGTGCCCAAGGCAGGGGCTGGCTGAGGTGGTGCCAGGTCCTGGCCAGGGGCAGGTGCCAGCCAACCTGCACCCCACTTGCCTCCACACATGCACATACTGTGGCTCTTCTCCAAGGCCTTGACTGGCATGGCCTGCTCTCCCGGGTGCCCAAACATGCCACACACTGCATGTAGCCCCTGTGTACTCCACATGTGGGCCCTACAGGTGTGCACAAGACAGGGGACACCAGTGGATGCAGTTGGGTGCCTGGGCAGGGTGGGAGCAGTAGGATTTAGGTGCTCAGCATGTCAGGGCCACAGCCCCTTCCAGGCCTTACATGCAGGCCCCTGGATACATGCACAAACCCCAGCGTGTGCTTGTGCACACCCCACCACCCAGCGTGTGGAGACTGGCAGGAGCCCCAGCCTGAGCAGGGAGATTCCCCCCAGGGCTGCCTGCAGGGCTGGGCTGAAACCTGATCTCCTGGCCCAGCATGCGCAGGCGGGGCCCAAACCCCTCTGCACAGCTGCTGTCCCTGCACCTGCTGCCTCCCCCCCCCCCGTCCACCCCAGGGACCCTTGAGCAGATCCCTGGGCAAGATCCAGTCCTGTTCCAGTCCCCAGAGTCAGCAGGGAGCTGGAATGAGGCAAGGTGCCCCGTAGGCACTGCCAGCCCAGCCACAGTCCCAGGTGCCTGCAGGAAGGGCACACAGCTGGCAATCAATTGCCCAGGAGGGGGGGCACATGGGGGTCTTAGCAGTGCCCCTGGGACCAGCCCCTTCTGGGGAGCCTGCAGGGTCCGGCTCGTCCTGACCCCCAGCATTCCTGTCTCCCAGCCGTGGTGCCAGGGGCCAGAGCTCATGTTACGCTGATGTGTCAAACTCCAGTGTTTGGCACAGCCCTGAGCCTGCACCCATCCCATGCACCGGGCTCTATCCAGGCAAGGCCTTGGCCTTGCACCCCCAGCACAGACCCCTGCTGCCCCCCACCCCGTCCTCTGTCTGCTCCAGTGCCTACTGTGACCTCATCCCTTAACCCTTCTTCCCCGAGCCCCACTCCCTGCCAGGAGTCCTTGTGCCTTTTGCACCTGGGAGCCGCCCAAGCCACTGCTCCCCCAAGGGCACGGGGGATGTCCCGACACCAGCCAGGCCCTGGGGCCCAAGACCAGTCTCAGCACCCTCCCAGGCTGATACCGAACACCAGACTCTGTGGGGTGGACGTGAGCTGGGCCCCAGGACTGTTCCCCCAACATAAATCATGATGCCCTGCAGCTGCTGCCCCCTTCCTGCTCTGGGGTTGGATCCCTGGAAACACAAACTCAGCTGCTCTGCTCTGTTGCCAGCAAGGGCCAGGACAGGCTGGGTTCCTTGGGTGGGGGCCAGGGCACTGCGAGCCAGCACCGCATTGCTGCCTATATAAAGTGCTGGGCTGTCGGCCATGGAGGCGAGGGGCGGGTGGCTGGGGGGCGAGGGGGAGCAGCGTCATGTGCTCCCATCCCAGCCAGGCCTTGCTCAGCGCCCTCAGGCTAGTACCTGAGGGGATGGGCTGGTGCCAGCACTGGGGACCGCCCCCCGGCAGGGCAGGGCAGCTGGGTACGGTCCCGGGGTTCCCATGGTGACTGCGGGGGGCAGCTCGGGGCAGGGGGCCTGGCACAGGCTCTGGCAACTGGGGTCAGCCCAGCTGCCAGGGCAGGGTATGAGGGCCACCACCATGCCCTGGCAAGGGTGAGTCCAGGCAGGGCCCAGTGCCTCCTCAAGCCCCACTCACATGGATCCAAGCCCCAGCGGCTGCATCTGGGGCAGACCAGGGGCGGGAAGGAGCAAACCTTCCCCAACCCCATCACTGCCCCGCACGTCCCTCCTGAGCCGGGGTGAGGTCTGGGGGGGAACACGAGGTCGGAGCATGGGGGGCAGCGCGACCCCTCCCGAAGCAGGGAGGCTGGATGGGCTGGGGCAGTGCAGCCCGGCCCCCCCGGGGCCCCTCCTCGCCGCCGGGTGCCCAATTGTGGCCGGGGCGCGAGCGGACGCCAGCCAATGGGAGCGCGGCCCGCGGGATAAAGCGGCGTGGCGCGGGGCTGCCCCGGGTCACCTGCGCCGAGCCCGCGAGGAGCCTGCCCCGTCCCGTCCGTCCCGTCCAAGGTGCTGGGGGTGGAGGGGAGTTTGGGGCTGGGGCTGCGGCTGGGGCTTTAGGTGCTGGGGGCGGAGGGGAGTTTTGGGCTCGGGCTCCGGCTTTAGGTGCTGGGGGCAGGAGCTGGAGCTGGAGCTGGGGCTGAGGCCGGGCTCGGAGCCGGGTATCGCTGCAGGACATGGGGCAGGGGTGGAGCGGGCCGCACCGCGGGGACGGACCGCCGGGCAGGGCCGGGCGTGGGTCCCTCCCGGCATAGCCCCACCGCTGCCGCCTGCGCCCGGCGCGGGATGCCAGGAACGCGGCTCAGCCCCGCAGACGGGGCCTTTTGTGGGCAAAGCGCGAGTATAAATAGCGCGAACAGCTGCCGGGCGCGGCGCCGAGCCTTGGCCCCCCCGGCCTCCCCCACGTGCTCGAGCCCCGGGGCACCGCCTCCCGCCTGCCCCAGGAGCCTCCGGCCCATGCCAGGTGCCCCCACCAGTGCCCTGCCTGGGCAGCCACCTGCGGCCCGGGCATCTGAGCGCCTGGGCAGGAGTGTCGAACTAGGGGAGCCAGAAGGACTGGGACTGGGACTGGGACTGGGACTGGGACTGGGACTGGGACTGGGACTGGGACTGGGACTGGGACTGGGGTGGCAGGGACCAGAGCAGCACCCTGAGTGCCGGTGCCCTCAGGCCGTGCCCACCACCACCACCACCGCCACCATGCCGTTCGGTAACACCCACAACCAGTTCAAGCTCAACTACTCAGCGGAGGATGAGTACCCCGACCTGACACAGCACAACAACCACATGGCCAAGGCACTGTCCCTGGACATCTACAAGAAGCTGCGGGACAAGCAAACCCCCAGCGGCTTCACCCTCGATGACATCATCCAGACCGGCGTTGACAATCCAGGTCCTCTGGCTCCCTTGCTGTGGGGGGACAAGGGCAGGGAGCCCCCAGCCTGGGGGTGACGGGGGCAAGGACAGGGAGCCGGGGCTTCCTCTCCCTCATTCCCAGCCTCATCTCACTCAGCTCCAAGCCCAGAATACTGCTGCAGTGAGGCCTGTGGGATACACTTGATATGGTGTGATTCTGCCATGGGTTCGGGTGCCCTCAGTGTATGTGGAAGGGGCAAGTGGGGCAGAGGTGAGGGTTGGGGGCAGGTGACCATGACCCTGACCCTGTTCCCCCACCCTGCAGGGCATCCCTTTATCATGACCGTAGGCTGTGTGGCTGGGGATGAGGAGAGCTATGAGGTCTTCAAGGACCTGTTTGACCCCGTGATCCAGGACAGGCACGGCGGGTACAAGCCCACCGACAAGCACAAGACTGACCTCAACCATGAGAACCTCAAGGTGCCTGATTGGGGTGGCGGACCAGCAGAGCTGGTGCTACCAGCTCGAGTGGAGAGGGCCCTGGCATGGGGGCTTTGGGGCGGGGGGCACAGGGCAAGGGGCCCTCAGCTGGACTGACGTTTCCTCTGGCCTGTGCAGGGTGGGGATGACCTGGACCCCAACTACGTGCTGAGCAGCCGGGTGCGCACGGGCCGCAGCATCAAGGGCTATTCGCTGCCCCCCCACTGCAGCCGCGGGGAGCGCCGTGCCGTGGAGAAGCTCTCCCTCCACAGTGAGTGGCGCGGGGATGGGGGTAGGGGAGAGCTCTCCATCAGCAGTGAGGTGGGGGGCATGGGGCTGGGGGCCAGCCTCCATGCCCCAGGAAGCTGGGAGCACCCCTGGACATGGGGCAGGGACAGTGGCATCTCCCAGGGTGCCTGGCAGGGTCAGGTTGCAGGGTGCCTGCAGGTGTCCCTGACCTAGTGTCTTACCCCAGCCCTGAACAGCCTCACCGGGGAGTTCAAGGGCAAGTACTACCCACTGAAGGACATGACAGACCAAGAGCAGCAGCAGCTCATCGATGACCACTTTCTCTTTGACAAGCCTGTGTCGCCCCTGCTGCTGGCCTCCGGCATGGCCCGTGACTGGCCTGATGCCCGCGGCATCTGGTAAGGCCCCCCACGGGCTGGACACTGGGGTCCCAGCCCCAGAGCTGGGGGAAGTGGAGACCCAGGACTCCTGGGTCCTTGATCTGCCTTGGGGAATCTGTGGGCTGAGGAAACCCCAGGGCTGAGGGAACCTGGGGCAGGGTGCAGGGGCCAGGACTGGTGCAGGGGCCCTGACTGCAGCCACCCCCTCTCCACCACTGCAGGCACAATGACAACAAGACCTTCCTGGTGTGGGTGAATGAGGAGGACCACCTGCGCGTCATCTCCATGCAGAAGGGTGGTAACATGAAGGAGGTCTTCCGACGCTTCTGTGTTGGGCTCCAGAAGGTGTGGGTCTGGCTGTCTGGGTTCTTGCCCCTGCCCGGGGAGGCCAGTGGGGGCTGGAGCAGGAGCAGGCTAGGGGCTCGGATGCCTGGGTTTTTATTCCTGCTCAGATAGGCCAGCGTGGGCTGGCAAAGTGGGAGCAGGAGGGGGCTGGGTCCTGGTGCTGATCCCACTCCCTGCCCTGGCAGATTGAGGAGGACTTCAAGAAGGCTGGGCACCCCTTCATGTGGAATGAACATCTCGGCTACGTGCTGACCTGCCCATCCAACCTGGGCACTGGCCTGCGCGGTGGCGTCCACGTCAAGCTGCCCAACCTCAGCAAGCACCCGAAGTTCGAGGAGATCCTCAAGCGCCTGCGCCTGCAGAAGCGCGGCACTGGTGGGTGCAGGGGGGTCGGGTACTAGTGGGCATAGGTGTCGGGGGGCATAGAGCCTGGGGCCAGCACAAGCATGGGCTGTGGCAGCACTGACCCTTCCTTCCCCCCCTCCCCCAGGCGGGGTGGACACGGCGGCGGTGGGCTCTGTGTATGACGTCTCCAACGCAGACCGGCTGGGCTTCTCGGAGGTGGAGCAGGTGCAAATGGTGGTGGACGGTGTCAAGCTCATGGTGGAGATGGAGAAGAAGCTGGAGAAGAACCAGACCATTGATGACATGATCCCAGCCCAGAAGTAGGCACCGTGCCTGCCCCAGCATTGCCAATGCCCACCCACGGGCCCAATAAAGCCATGATGGCCCCAGCACTGCTGCCTGCTGTCTGCACTGGGGGCCGGGCAGGGGCATGCCAAGGTGTGGGGCACGGGGGGGGGGAGGGGTGACCCCCATACATTTCATAACTGTTTGTCTTGGAGGAACCGCAGTAGATCATTAAATCCGACCCCCTGCTCTGGGCAAGAAAGATCACTGGGGTAAGATGACCCCAGCCAGGTACTTGTCCAGTCTTCTCTTAAAGACCTCCGGGGTACGGGAGAGCACCACCTCCCTTGGAAGCCTATTCCAGATCCTGGCAACCCTTACTGTGAAGAAGTTCTTCCTGATGTCTAATCCAAATCTCCACGGCAGGGTCCAGGGCCCGCAGGCTTGAGCTCCCCCTGAGGCAGGGGCCATGGGGCAGGCAGGAACTATGGGGGCTGCTGTAGTGCTCCCACCCCTGCACCCACGATGACCCATACCCCCCACAACATATGACAACCTGAGCCCAAAGCTCCAACCTACTCCGGCCCCTGGAAGGGTCTGGCAACTGCCTCCATTCTCCCCCCCGCCCCAATGTAGGGCTGGACCCTGCAGGGCTGGGGGTGGGGGTCAGTAGTCCAGGCCCCATCACATCACCTGCGCAGGAGCCCTGCCAGGCAGCACCTACCCCACCTGGCCCCGGGCTCCCGGGCGCTGGACACCTAGGTTTCCCCCAGCCCGGCCCCCCTCAAGCAGAGCAAGGCAGGGACTCTCCTATGTTTATTTGGGGGCGGGGGGGTACAGGCCGTCGCGCCAGGGCCGCAATAACTTAAAAACGTCCCAGGGCTCGGAGCGGCACGGGGAGTGGGGTCTACAGGGACAAACTACACCTATGTACAGGGCTGCGCCGCCCAGGCGGACGGGGGAGGGGAGGGGTTGCACTGGATCCCCACAGATGGGGGGATTGGGGCTAGGGCATCCTCCCACTGCAGCTGGGACCCCAGTGCCCCTCCCTGGGGAATGCGGGGCAAGGACTTCCACACACCCTGGTCCCCAAGCCCCCCAAAGCCTTGGCCAGAACACCCCAGTATCCTGTCCCTACCACCCCTGGAGGGCCAGCCTCCCTGGAGTGTGGCCCCTTCCCCAGCATGGACTTGGCACCAGGGCCTGCTGGAGGCAGGGGGAGCCCTGCTAGCCCAGCACAGCCCCCACGTGCCCCAGGCAGGCCCATGGCACCAACTCAGCTCCCAGACCCCCTCCCCAGGCAGGACCCCCCCCCCAACCTGCCTGCCCCAAACACCCCTCCACTACATGGGCACCCCCAGCCTTGGGTCATCCCTGTACCCCAACCATGAGGCCATGGCCACCTGCCCCAGGAGCTGCCCTATCCAGTGCCCACCGAGGGAATGGCTCGGTGCCCAGATGCCCTAGGGCCTATCGGGGAAAGCTGGGCTGCCCCTCCAGCCCCCACGGCCCTGGGCCAGGAGGCAGGGTGGGGACTATGCCTCGCACCCAGGCCCTGGCGCTGGACCCGCTCTGGGGCTGTGGCCTGCAGAGGGGCCCTATGGTGGTCAGAGCCCGCTGCTTTGGTTGGGGAGGGTGGGCGGTGCTGGAGACAGAGCTGGAGACATCTGGCGATGCGGTGACGTCCTAGCCCCATCCTGGTGGGCCAGAGAGCCAGCGGCGCTGGGGATGTGCACAGGTCCCGGCTCTGGCATGGCGCTTCGAGGTGGGGATGGTGGCAGTGCAGACCCTCCGCCTCCGTGGGCAGCTGGGCAAGGCGGGGGTGGCGGCCAGGGCGCTCGTCACTGTCAGACTCCTGGGACGTCGGAGCAGCCAGGGTTCTGCTTCCGCTTGATGCCCAGGTAGATGGCCACTGTGGAGGCATGGGCATCAGCATGGGGCCAGGGCCAAGACCCCACTCAGCCGTGCCTCGGTATGGGGGCTGCCTGTACGGCAGGCGGGGTCCGTGCGAGACAGGCTGAGGGGCTCTGGGGAGAGTGAGGGGTTGGGAGGTGCTAAGAATGGGAAGGGCAGGACGTGTGTGGGAGGATTAAAGACAGCCCAGAGGGGGTGGAGGGGTAGCCTGGGGGGCGCCCATGTATCTGTGGGGGGCGACAGAAACATGAAGGGGGCTGCAGGTGACCCCAGGGGCAGGTAAGTCAAGGCTGTGGGGAACTCTGGGGGTGGGGGTGGGGCTGCGGGGGACCCTGCGGGGGGCACGTACCTTGTGAGCGCAGGTCTCCTGATTCCCTCAGGTTTGTCTGCGACCCTGGGAGGTGGGGGGCAGCGTCAGCACAGGGCCTGGTCAGTTCAGCTGACCTCCCCCCTAGTCTTCCCTGGGTAGGGCAGGGCCCTGGGCTGGGTACTACAGCCCCGTTCCAGCCCCGATGGCTGGGGGGTGGAGGACACGGAGGGCCCAGCATTACCTGCAGAGACAGCCCCATGGCCGTGGGACCAGGCATGGCCCCTGGGGCAAACCCCCACTTCCCAGCTTCCGGCAGGCCGAACTCAGCTGCCCCACAGCACAGGCCCCTGCGTGGCACAGCCTCCACCCCACCACATCTGAGCACTGCACGACACCCCCTTCTGTGACCGCGGGGGGCTGTGGAGGTGCAAGAATGCTGCAGACCCAAAGGCAAGGGGCCAGGGGGGCCACGGCACTTACTGATCTTGGCCCCTTGCGGCAGGGAGGTACCCGAGACGCAGCGGTTCGAGTTCTGTCGCTTGGATGGGTCCAGTGTGACCCTGCGTGGGGGGGCACAAGGTGAGATGGCCAGAGCCAGACCCCACGGACCTGGCATCCCCTCCCTCCCTCAGCTTCTGCCCTCTCCCCACGCCGCACCCTCCCCCACTGGGAGAGTCTGGGGCTGAAGGAGCTGGGGTCCTACAGCCAGCCCCTGCCCCTCCCCCCGCGCCACAGCCCCCCAGCGGCTGCGCCCGCCGCATCCCAGGCACACACCGGCGGGTGAGCTTGGAGGTGAGCTTGCTGAAGAGGTTGGAGGTGGCACGGCTGCGGCTGTGGGGAGCGGGGGCGGCCTCATGGCTCAGCGTGGGTGACGTGGGCGGCCCGTTCTGCACAGTGCCGCGCCTGTCCCGCACCTGCCCTCCATGGAAGGTGCTGCGCACACTGGAGCCCCGCGCCAGGCGTGCTCGCTCAGCTGACGAGGCTGCCGTGATGCTGTGGCTGGACGGCGAGGCCGGTGGTACCCGGGCACTCACAGAGCTGGAGAGGGTAAGGGCAGATCCTGCAGTGCTCCCCTGCCCCCGCACATCCCAGACAGTGCAGTAGCCCAGGCCCCGCAGGGATGAGAACGGCTGAGAGGAGCTGCCAGCCCGCAAGAGCCAGGGCAGGGCCCAGCGGCTCCGTGAAGCACCAGGGGGGCGGGGGGTCATCTCAGGCCGGGCCTGGTGCATCACAGTGCTGCCTGCAGGCTGCAGCCCCATCGACTGAGCTGGGCATGGAAACTGGGCTGAGAGCCAGCACCGGTGGCCGGGGAACAAGCAGGGGAAACGAGATGCTTGCTGCCTGAATGACCCTTCCCCATCTTCTGTGGTGGCCTGGCTCCGTGACACAGTCTCCCAGCCCAGAGGATGCCTGAGCCTGGTGTGGTCAGCTCTGGCCAGAGCAACCAGATCCCTATGTCCATCTAGCCACGCTACCCACCCTGTGCAGCCGCTGCACCTGTGGTACCTGTTCTCTTTGCCATTCTGCAGCAGGGAGTGGCGGTCAGTGCCGGGGCGCTCGGTGCACACATACGTGTTCCTCCGTGTCATCACACTTGATGGGATGTTGTTCTGCAAGGCACCGCACCGGGCTGAGCCAGGACCCTGGGCTCCAGACCCTTGTACCTCTCCCTGGTGCTGCACTAAGCTGAGCCGGGACCCCAGACCCCTGTACCCCCACACCCTGGCACTGCATCGAGGTGAGCCTGGTGTCCTGTACCCCCTACTCTGGTGCCATGCCAGGCTGAACCAGGACTCCCCAAACCTGCGCACGCCCTGGCACTGTCCCACCCCACCCACTCACCGTGGTGACAGCGCTGTCCTTGCGCCGGTCGGGGATCTCAGCCTTGTTGGGATTGTTGGCATTGCTCACCATGGGGCTGGAGGGGGGGATGCCACGCCCGCTGCCCACCATGCTGCAGCTGGCCTTGCGTGGTGGCATGCGCTCCTCCTTCAGCTCTGCCTCGCCTGTGCTCGTGGGGCTGCGCTTGGGGTGTGCCGGCACCGGCGATGGGCCACCTGCAGGGAAGGGGGGCACTTAACACCAGTGCCCAGCCCCACTCATGCTGCACCAGTCAGACCCTGAGCCAGGCTCTCAGCCCGGCTCCACTCTGCCCAGCGCCTGCAAGCACTCACAGAAGTCGCTGTGCCGTCGCTGGCGGTGGTAAGTGGAGGTGCTGCGCTGGCTCTTGCTGTGAGATGAGGCCTTACTGGAGCCGTTGGAGACCTCGCTGGGCGCCCGCACCCTTGCCAGAGACAGGCTGCTGCCTGTGCGGGACTCGCCACCCTCCACCTGCTGGCACACAGGTACCAGTGACCCTGCCAGCCTGACCCAACTGTGCCCACCTCCAGCCCAGGCACCAGGTCCTGACCCAGGGCAGGCCAAACCCGGTGTGGCCCATGCCTGGGACAGAGCATGATGCCCACGGTCCCCCGGCCCATGCAGAGTCCGGCCCTCGCTCACCTCTGTCTTCCTGCCCAGCAGGAGGTAGGTGGCCGTGACCTCATTGTACTTCTGGCTGCTCAAGGACTCCTTGATCTCCTCACGGGTGTAACCCATGCCCACCATCACCTCTGGGAGACACGGCCCACCAGCCCCAGTTACCTGCTCACGGGTCTGGACACAGCCCCCGACGCCAGCCCAGCCATGGGCAGAGCCTGAGAGTCACTACCCACTGCATAGACCCCTTGTCCCCTGGGAAGTGGGCACCTTGATACTCCCATGCTCACGCCCACCAAGAGACCCGCGGGCATGGTCCCAGCCATGGGCAGCTGGCACCAGTCAGGGCAGGGCAGGACACCCTGTGGCCCCATGCCTGGCTCACCAATGCGCTTGGTATCCCCGAAGTCCTCCTCTGGCTCCTTGTAGGGCTTCAGCTCGTCACCCTCATACCCAATGTTGATCCATTTGTCCTTCATGATTTGCTAAAAGCAGGAAGTGTGTTTGGGGTGTGACCCCCCCTCAGTGGGGCAGGCAGGGCACATCCCCCAGCTCCTGGGCAGGGAAGGCACCCCCCAGGGTAGGGGACAGTCCTCTGCTCCCCCGCAGGCAGGGCAAGGCCCCCAGCCCCAAACACCAGCGGCAGCAGCAAGGCTCCAGGGAGCTCAGGCCGGCAGGCAGAGCCACGTGGGGGCGCAGGGGGCTGCATGGGCTGTCTGGGCCCCAGACACCCAGTAATTATCCCCAGCGTTGATTATGCTAATTACAGTCATCGGGGAGACGGCGCCAGGCAGGGCCCCATGCAGCCGCCAGCCGCTAATGAGAGCCCAGCCCTGGGAGGGACATGCTGCCATGGGGTGGAGGGTGCTACAGCCCCCTGCTAGAGCGGGTGGGGGGCAGCCAGAGCCATGGGGTGGGGGGTCTGGGTCACAGGATCCCCTAAAGCGGAGCTGAGGGGACATCCTGGAGCCACATGGTCTTACCCTGTCCATGGCCACCGCATCCTTAGGAGCCCACCTGTGGCTGGCCCCATGAAGCCCATCTGTAGCCAGCGTACCCCCGGCAGCCCGTTCATGGCCAGCTTGCCCCACAGGGCCTGGCCATGCCTCGCGCAGCCCCGGGGGCCCCGTTTGTGCAGGGCTTGCCCTGGGGGGCCTGTCCATGGCCTGCTCACCGGGGCCCCTCCGCAGCCGCCTCACCTCCAGGGTGCAGCGCTTGGCCGGGTTCAGCACCAGGAAGCGTCGCAGGATGTTCTCGCAGTCTGTGGACATGTAGAAGGGCACCCGGTACTTGCCCCGCAGCACCCGCTCGCGCAGCTCCTGCGGGGTGGGGGGAGGTCAGGCAAGTGAACCCCCTCCCCCACCCCCATCTCTACCCCTGCGGCTGCCCTGGACCCGGGGGTCACCTCCTCCCACCCCCGGGCCCACCTTGAGGTTCTGGCCATCGAAAGGCAGGGAGCCAGAGACAAGGGTGTAGAGGATGACGCCAAGGCTCCAGATGTCGACCTCGGGGCCGTCGTACTTCTTGCCCTGGAAGAGCTCAGGCGCGGCGTAGGGGGGGCTGCCGCAGAACGTGTCCAGCTTTGAGCCCAGCGTGAATTCGTTGCTGAACCCAAAGTCAGCGATCTTTATGTTGGCATCCGCGTCCAGCAGCAGGTTCTCGGCCTGGGAAGCAGGAGCAGGGTCAGGACCAGGCCTGCCCAGGTGGGGTGCTGGATGGGTGAGGGGGTATTTGGACCCTGCTTCCCTAGGGAACCCCAGTGTCAGCCATGCCCAGGAGAGTCTGGGGGTGGGGAGAAGGCATGAGGGCCAGCCTACCTGGGGGGCAGGGGGCTGGGGCAGGGCCAGCTGGCTCAGTGGTGAGAGCTGGGGCCAAGGAGCAGGGCTGTGCCCGGGTCTCACCTTCAGGTCCCTGTGGACAATGTTCTTCTGGTGGCAGTAGTGCACAGCCGAGACGATCTGCGAGGCAGCAGGGCGGGACGTGAGCTGGAGAGATCCTCCTGATGCCCCGCAGCAATCATAGGGCCAGCAGGCAATGCTCAGGCCACGATGCCTGGGGTCCAGCCCAGGCCAGGGGCAGCCTCATGATACCCTCCCTCCCACCACATGCGGGGGCTGGCACCACCCCCAGCTGTCCCTGATGGGGGGTCCCATGCACCCCCCAGGTGGGCGCAGACCTGTCTGAACTTGGCCCGGGCCTCCTTCTCCTTCATCCGCCCGTGCGACACGAGGTAGTCAAAGACTTCACCTGAAGAGAGCAGCCATTACCGCAGTGGGCCAGGCAGCCATAACAGGGGCATGACGGCAGCTACAGCGCCGGGATGGGGGTTCAGAGCCATGAGGGCCTTGAGGGGGGTCTCACCAGCGCTAGCATACTCCATCACCAGGTAGAGCGTCTTCTCCGTCTCTATCACCTCAAACAGCTTCACTGTGGGGCACAGCAGTGGGTTAGCCCCCCTTAGCCCCTTCCCGCCCCAATCCCTGCCCTACCATCCAGCCTCTTCCCCCTCAAACACATTCCCCCCTCAACCCTGCCCTGGTCCTCCCCACCCGTGGAGGCCATAGTCCCCACTGCCCCAGTACTCAAGGCCCAGACACAGGCCCTGAGGGTGGGGGGGCCTCCACCCCTGAGACATGGGGCAGTGCCACACCTGGCCCCCCCACCCCAGCTCACCAATGTTGGGGTGGTTCAGGCCCTTCATGATCCGCACCTCCCGGAAGAGCTGTAGGGGAGATGGGGGCAGTCGGTCCCTGGGCCGTGTGCGGGGGGGTAGGATCCTTCCCAACCCCCGTACCCGGCCCTGCCTACTCCACAGCACGCCCCAGGTCCCACTGCCCCCACCACCTGTGGGGCCTCATCCTGGGAAACTGGAGCTAATTAGCAGCCCTTGGTCTCCATGCTCTCTGCAGCTGCTGTTACTGCTGATTAGAGATGGGGGGGGGTGTCGCAGGATGCAGGAGCAGTCAGCAGGGTGCATGGGGCAGAGGCACAGGACAGGGGTCATGGGGGTACCAGGCTGTGGGACAAGGCCTGCTCCAGCTGGGGTGTCCCCCCACCGGGCACTGTGCGGTCCTGGCAGCTCCCCTGGGTCCTGGTGGCGGGGTCCATGTCCCCGCTCTGGGCCCACCTGGGCCCCCCTCACCTTCTGCAGGCTTGTGGGGTTCAGCTGCGTCTTGTCAATGATTTTTATTGCAACCTGCAAGCCAAGAAGGTGCTGCTGAAGACAGGGTAGGTGGGGTAGCTGCCCTGCCCTGAAGCCCCATGCCCCCCCGCCAGTCCATGCCCCTGTCAGGCCTCTGCCCCTCACCTCCCGGCCAGTGAGGATGTGCCGCGCCAGCTTGACCTTGGCGAAGTTGCCCTTGCCAATGGTCTTGAGCAGGCGGTAGTTGCCAATGTGCGGCTGCTCCTCGGGGCACGAGGCGATGGAATTGCGGCAGCGGGCGCCCAGCGACCGGCTGGACCACGATGAGCCCTTCTCCGACCGGCTACTGCCCAGCGTGGAGAGCTGGGGGGGTCGGAAGGGGGGAGTGTCAGCAGGACGCAGCCCCCACCCAGCACAAAGCCCATATGACCCCCAGCAGTTACCAGGACAGGGCCCAGCCCATGCCACCGGGATCTGCAGCAGCCTGGCCCGGGAGCAGCAGGGACCTGGGAGGGGCTGCTGGCCCGGAGTGCAGTCAGGGCTGGACAGTGCTCCTTGGCAGCAGCCCCAGGGCAAGCTCCTTTGGGCGCCATTGCCTGCCCAGCTCCGGTCTGGGTGCTCAGGGATCACTGGAAAGCCAGAGCCAGGCTTCATGCTAGGGGTACCGCAGCCACAGCACCCCATAGCAGGCCTGGCCCCCTGACCCAGCTGGGGGCACCCGTTGCAGGCCCAATCCAGGCCACACCCTCCCCTTCCAGAAACTGCGCCAGCCAGCACCATGGGCCCCTGCTCATGCCACAGAGGCTGCCCACCGCCTTCTGCCCACAGCCAGGCAGTTCCTGGGCCCCTGGCCCCGAGCAGGAGCCTGGCCTCACTGCTCCCTGGCTGCAGCCCCCGGGTCCCTGTGCCAGGAGGTGCCTTTGCTGTGGATCTGGGCTCGCAGCCCAGTCAGGGGAGCGTGGAGGGGATGCAGGCCCAGCCTGCGTGTCCCGTGGCTCCTAGCCCCCTGCCATCCTGTTCCCAGGCCCAGCCCCAGCACCAGGCAGGGCACAAGCTGGCCCCATGGAGCTCAAGCCTGCTCCATACTGAGCGAGCGGGCAGCGCCTCAGGGCTCCATGAGGGCCAGACCCTTGGCTCACAGCCCCTCAGGCCACAATCACCCCCGTGGCGGTGCTGGCAGCCTCCCCCATGGCCCAACTGAGGGGCACAGCAGCCATTTTGAGAGGGCAGGTCAAGCGCAGCCCTGACACACCGCAAGCCCTGAAGACCACAGCCACGGGGCACATGTCAGCTCAGCTGAGCACCATGACCAGGGCACACAGGCCCGCTCTGGAAGGGAGCACAGGTGTGGGGCTGCAAGGGGTCCTGGGTGGGGGGCACGCAGTGGCAGCCTGTGCCTCAGAGCCACGTCCTCTGTGGCCACGCCGAGCTCACCCTACTGCTCCCCTCCCGGCCTGCCATGACAGACCCCCTACCCCATGCAGGGCAGCAGCGTGCACGGGCTGTGCCCCGTGGGACCCGACCACAGGCATGCTGGGTGAGGCTCCCTCCCGGGCCGGGTGGGGCTCGCGCCTCACACAGGAGGCCAAAGACAGGCCAGCGAGACAGACCAGGGCGGGTGCAGGCAGCTCCAGCGTGCCCAGCCCACGAGCGAATCCAGACACCCAGACGCGGACGAGACTGGCTACCAGCACGCCCGGGTTCTGTCCCCAGCTCAGCCACACAAGTCCTGGGAATGACCTTGAGGGTGATGCAGGTCCCCATGCCCCAGTTCCCCCCTGTGCCAGGGTGGGCAGCTAACCCCGAGGCTGCTTGGTTCAGCAGGGCCAGAAGGATCAAGGCCTTCTCTGAGCCTGCCAGCCCAAGGAGCCCCCACACGTTACCTCCCTGGGCAGGGCTGCCCCCGCCAAGGGTTGCCTGCTGCCAGTCTCTGCGCCTGGAGCTGCATGGGGAAGGGCAGCATCGATCTGCTCGGCCACTCCATAGCAGCCCAGGTGCATTCTGGGAGCAGCCAGCTGAGGCCACGGAGCTGGGGCAAGGACACGGGGTGGACTGTCTCTGCTGCCCCCCTCCCTGCTGCCCCAGCGCCAGGCCAGGGCTGTGCCAGGGCTGCCGGGGGAAAGCTTGGGCAGCCAATGCCCCCCCATGGCTGTGAGTGTGCAGCGCCCCCCACCCCCGCTTCGCCAGGGAACACCACGGCAGTTGCTAAGGAACCACCTTGCATCAGAAAGCCGCCCGGCCAGGGGCCAAGCCAAGCCGGAGATGCCGCCACGGGTGGCACTGGGGGAACGAGGCCCTGCAGAGAGCAGTGTGGGGCCAGGCTGGGTACCGCATGGAGCTCAGGGCAGCAGGGATGCTCTGTGTGCACAGCCTGCCTGGCTCCCCCTTTCCCTGTGTCAGTGTGTCTGCATGAGATGGAGCCAGTGCAGGCACCTGCAGGGTGTGCAAATGTGTATGTGTGCGCGCACATGCATGGGGCCTGAAGCTCAGTGTATGTGTACACTTTGGGCCTGGAGCTCAGTGTGTGTGCGTGTATAATACACAGGGCCTGGAGCTCAGCATGTGTGCGAGTGTACATGGAGCCTACTGCTCAGCATGTGTGTGTGTGTGTGTGTGTGCACATGGAGCCTGGAGTTCAGTGTGCCTGCATGTGCACACACAAGGCCTGGAGCTCTGCATGCATGCATGTGGAGCTCAGCACGTGTGTGTGTGTGTGTGTGTACAGGGAGCCTTGAGCTCAGCATTCATGCATGTGTGTGTGTATGTATGGGGCCTAGAGCTCAGTGCGCATGCATATGTGCATGTGCTTGTACATTCATGGGGCCTGGAGGTCAGCATGTGTGTGCCTACATGGGGCCTGGAGCTCAGTGTGCATGATGCATTTGTGCGTGTGTGTGGATATGCCTCTATGTATGTGGGGCCTGGGACTCAGCATGCCTGCATATGTGCATGTGTGTACCTGCAGGGCCTGAAGCTCCGTGTGCATGCGTGTGACAGCCGGGGCACCGGCACCTCCCGGCGCGCACATGCACCCGCACACAGGGCCCCGCGCTCCCGCACGCTCAGCCTCGGTCCCCGGCGCCTCCCGGGGCCACGCGGCGTCCGCAGCCGGGGCGCGGGTGGGGGCAGGGCGGGCCGTGCGGCGCCTCCCCGCCAGCACTGCAGCCCAAGCCGCCGCGCCCCCCCGCCCCGTCATCCCCGGCC
>JAGPOW010002435.1:0-13078 GCA_030014935.1 Caiman crocodilus | reverse complement strand
CCGCGCCCCCGCCGCCGCCGCCGCCGCCCGCGCCGCGCTTCTCCCCCGAGCAGGTGTCGTGCGTGTGCGAGGCGCTGCTGCAGGCCGGGGACCCGGCGCGGCTCGGCCGCTTCGTGGGCTCGCTGCCGGCCGGCGAGGCGGCGCGGGCGGAGCGCGGCGGCGCGGGGGACAGCCTGGCCAAGGCGCGGGCGCTGCTGGCCTTCGAGCGCGGGGACTTCGCGGAGCTGTACCGCCTGGTGCGCTCGCGGCCCTTCGGCGCCCCGCACCACGCCTTCCTGCAGGACCTCTACCTGCGCGCCCGCTACCGCGAGGCCGAGGCGGCGCGGGGCCGGGCGCTCGGCGCCGTGGACAAGTACCGCCTGCGCAAGAAGTTCCCGCTGCCGCGCACCATCTGGGACGGCGAGGAGACCGTGTACTGCTTCAAGCGCCGGTCCCGCGCCGCGCTGCGCGCCTCCTACGGCCGCAGCCGCTACCCGACCCCCGAGCAGAAGCGGCGCCTGGCGCGGGACACGGGGCTCTCGCTCACGCAGGTCAGCAACTGGTTCAAGAACCGGCGCCAGCGCGACCGCAGCGGCGCCGCCGGCAAGAGGTGGGTGTCGGCCGGGAGCCCCCCGGGTCCGCGCCCCTCGCCCTCACCCCTGGGGAACCCCGGCCCGGTCACTCAGCCCACTGCTAGGCTCCAGCCTTGCCCCCCAGCCCTATAGGGGCCCCACGAGCGTATGCCCCCCACCCCTGGGCACTCGGTGTCCCCTACAAGCCCTGCCCCCAGGGCTCTGCCCTTGGCCCTTCTGCCCCACTCAGTGTTCCCTATTGGGCCTCCGTCCCATTCCCCGCTTTCTTATAGGGTACTCAGCCCCCCAATGCCTGCAGGGGCTCCTACAGGTTCTTGACCATCATCCCCACGGAAGTCCTGGCCTGGTCACGTGGGGATCCCTTATCGCACCCCAGTCCCCTGCTCCACTTGCCTACGGGGCCCCGTGCGTGCTCCTCTGGAAGGCCTGGGCCGGTCACTCAGCCCCCAAGCATCGCCTATAGGGCACGAGGCCCATCCTGCTCCGCTCCCTCTGCCTATAGGGGCCCGTGAGCACATGGGCAACTTCGTGCCCTGCCCCTTCGGTCCCTGCGGAGGCCCCGGCCTGGTCACTTGGGCATCCCCTCTCGGCCCCGGCCCCCCGCCCCCTCCTCCGAGCTCTGTAGGGAACGCGACTCTGGCACCTCATCTTCCTCCACCTCGGGAGGGCCTCAGCCCCTATAGGGGCCTGTCTTGCATGCTCCTTCCCTGTTCCTGTGCGCCCTCTGCGCCTATAGGGGCTCTGGCCTGCGTGCCCTCCCCCCGCTCCTAGGATACTATACAGCCGTGGCTGGGTAACCCCATCCTGACCCGAGAGTCCACCCCTGTTCTGGCCCTCCAGATCCTATAGGGACCCGTCCTGTATATACTTCATTCCCCCCAATGCTCCTATCTCCTTATCAGATCCTATGCAGCCCTGGGGCTCTATATGGCTGCAGCCCCTTCCCCGGCCGAGGTTCAGTCAGAACCACGGTCCTGCCCCCCATCCTGTGCACCCCGGCTCCCCCACTCCAGGGTCCCACCCCACCCCCCAATACAACCCCAGATCCCAGAAGTGCCTCTAGACCCCTCCCCACAGAGGCCTGGTGCCCCTAGTGCCACACCCCCCCGTTGCTCCCCCCGTCTCGGGGTGTCCGGAGTCCCTGCGCGCCCAGGCTGGGGATGACAGGGGTGGGGGGCAGCTCGCCCGGTGCCTGCCCCTGACATCACCCTCCTCTCTCTCCCCACAGCGAGTCGGACGGGAACCCCAGCACAGAGGACGAGTCGAGCCGGGGCCCCGAGGACAGCGAGGCGGGTGGGGGGGCGGCGGAGGGGGCACCGGCCGCGGCGGGGGGGCTGTTTCTGCCAGGGGGCGCGGGCGCGTCGCCCATCCTGCTCAACGGGAACTTCCTGACGGGCGGCTCCCCCGCCGTGCTCCTCAACGGGGCGCCGGCTGGGCCCGTGCTCCTCAACGGGCTGGCGCTGGGCGAGAGCCAGGCCCTGACGCTCAGCCCCGTGGCCCCCAGCCCCCCCGTGCTGCTCAACGGTGCCGCCCTGGTGAGCGGCGGCCCCCGGCACCCATCCCCGCCGCCCGCCGCCCTGGCCCCCCCCAAGGCCGAGGGGGAGCAGCCGCCAGCCGTCGGCGCCGAGGCCAAGGCAGAGGAGGCTCCGGGCCTGGCCGAGGCGCCCGAGGCCAAGGGGGTGCCCCAGGTGGTGCCCTCCGGGGATGAGGCCCCGTGCCCCCCGGCCCAGCCCGGCCCCCAGCTGGTGCCGCTGTCCCAGGCGCTGCCCAGCCCGGCGCTGGCCGTGGCCTCGCCGCCGCCCGCCCCCCAGGTGCTGTCGCTCTCGGCCCCGGCGCCGGCCGTGGTGCACCTGCCCCTGTCCCAGGTGTCACCGTCCCAGATGGTGCCGCTGTCGCCTGCGCCCGTGTGCCCGGGGCCCGCGGCCGCCCCCCAGCTGGTCTCGCTGCCGCCCCTGGCGCAGGGCTCCCAGCTGCTCTCGCTGCCCCAGGTGGTGCCCACGTCGCAGGTGGTGACGCTGCAGCAGGGCGTGGGGCCCATCCAGATCCTGGCCAGCGCGGCCCCGCTCAAGGTGGGGGCCCCGGCAGCACCCGGCGGGCAGGGCAGCGTCCAGCTCATCAACGCCAACGTGGGCGTCACCACCCTGCAGCTGCCCTCCGCCGGCCCAGGTACCTGCCGGGCACCTTGCGGGGCCAAACGGGGGAGCAGGAGGGCGCATTGGGGGCCGACAGCCTGGACCCCTCCTCCCGGAGGCCTTGGGAGGGCTGCGTGGGTTGGAGAGGGGATCCTGCCTCAGTTTCCCCGCCTGACCCCCATACGCTTTCCTCTCCGTCCTCCCCACAGGGAACTTCCTGCTGACGAACCCGGTGCCCGGGGGCAGCACCATCCTCACGGGCGTGACGCTGCAGCAGGGCAAGCTCATCCTCACCGCCACCTTCCCGGCCAGCATGTTGGTGTCCCCGGTGCTCCCTGCGCCTGCCCCCGGCCTGGCTGTGCCCATCAAGCAGGAGTCGTTGCCCGCGGACGGCAGCGCGGCCCTGCCTGCGGCTGCCCCCACCCCTGCCCCCGGGCTGCAGGGCTCCGGCATGGCTGCAGCGCCCGAGGCGGAGAGCACGGCGGGGCCCCCGGCCGACCTGGCGTTCAGTGCGGAGCAGCCGGGCCTGCTCTCCAGCTTCGCCCAGGAGAGCATGGTGGTGTGGCCCGGCGCGGCGGGCATGGAGCCGGGCGCCGAGGGGCTGTTCGAGCTGGAAAAGGGGGCGGTGGAGGTGCTGGACGGGGGCCAGGGCGGCCTGTTGCGCCTGCCGGAGGGCGAGGGGCTGCTGCTGGGCAGCGCTGGCGCCGACCCGCTTGACCCCGAGGCCCTGGACTCGGGCGAGAAGGTGCTGACGCAGCTCCAGGCTGTGCCTGTGGAGGAGCCCCTGGACTTGTGAGGGCTCCGGGGAGGGGCCCCGACCCCGCGTGCCTTGGGCAGGGCTGGGGAGACCCGGCCCCTGCCCCCCAACACTACACAGCCCCGCTCGGCCCCGGGGCAGGATGGAGCAGCGGGGCAGCCCGCCTGCAAACACTACGGAGCTGGGGGCAGCAGCGCGCCATTGCCCCTGGTTGCTGCCCGGGCCGACGAAGCCCCAAACCCCTTGCCTTAAAACACTAAGTGTCTTGCCCACCCCCGAGCAGGGGGCCGGGCTGGTGGCTGCACGGGGCGGGGGTCTTGGTGCTAGGGGAGCAGGTCTCTGGGGCTGCGGCCTGCCAGGCCCCTGCTCCCCATCTATTTGACCCTGCCTGCCCCTGGGCCGGTGCAACCGTGGGCAGGGGAACGTACAGCACCGTGCACCCGCCCAGCCCGCAGCCCCGCACTGGGAGCCGGGCCCTTTTCCCCAGCCTCTGGCTGGGGCGGGGGGTCACTGCTCCCCTTCCCCGTGGCCTTCGCCTCCGGGCACCAGCAGCTCCAGGCCCCGCGGGGCCGCGTCTTCCGCCCGCTCGCTCGCTCGCGCCGGACGGCCTCTGCAGCCGCTGTCGGGACGGCCGAGCCCGAGACTTTCCACGGATCAACCCCCACCCCGGAAACGGGACCTTTTTTGTATGAAAATTGTATTTAACTATTTTTTTAACTTCCACTACAAGGGGCAGCCGCGGGGCCCGGGCAGGCAGAGACTTAGCGGGGCCGCCCCACGACACCGGCTGGCGCCCGATCCCGACAGCCCGGGATCCCGCCGCGAGGGTCCCGCTCTCCCTGGGGCCACGGGCTGAGCCCCTGTTGGGACCGACCGGCTGCCGTCGCCCTCCTCCCGGCTGCGGCCCGGCCCAGGGCTGTCGTCCGCGTGCTGCCCGCAGCGCTCGCCCCGGCCCGAGGAGCAGCCGCCAGCCCCGGAAACGCGCTCGCGGCCCAGCACTGGCGCGGCCCCGCCGGACGCTCGCGGTCCCGGCCGCCTGGCCTGCTCTCCAGGTACTCGTGCATTTCACGGTCATTTTTTCACCATTGTGTGTCGAGAACAATCATTCCTACCCGATGGTTTTCGTTCTTTTTTTTTTAATTTTCATTTTTTTTACAAGGTTTCTCCGTTGGTCGTGTCCCCGTGTTCTTGTTTTTGTTTTATTTTAACCTCGCCTGTGTCTGTCCATCCCGGTACTGTACGAAGTCTATATATCCATAAATATATCTATATTCTATATAAACTGCCCGGCGCCTGCAGCTGCTGCGACGCTGGGTTGGCGCGAGGGCGGCTGCTGGGCGTTGAGCGGGGGGGAGTCGCGTTTTGCGGGAAAGCCTGCCGCTTTGAGGCTCCGACGCTGCTGCCTGGAGCCCGCCACCCCCGTGTCCGTGGCAGGACTCTGCGCTCGGCCCCTGCCGGGAGCGGGGCCCGTGGGCCCAGGCCCCCACGCATGGCCACCATCACGGGAGCTCGCGAGGGCCCAGGCCTCGTGGCAGCGGGGTTCGTGGGACAGGCCGCCCGCCGCCGCCCCCCTCTTGGAAGCAGCTCCCCCAGCCCCCCACGGCCGCCGGCTTGAGCGGCCCCAGGCGCCTGCCACGCAGCTGCCAGCGGTCCCTCGACTCCCGCACCCCGCGGCCCTTCTGCTCCCCACGCCACCCGCGCTGGCCGAGCCATCGTGGGCGCCCGCCGGCAAGCAAGACTGCCCAGCTTCTGCCCCGGTCGCAACGCCCCGGGCCCAGTCCTGCACGGTGCAGCCCCCGCTGGGCCGGCGTACGCCCCCCACCCTTCCTGGGGCTCCGGGTTGGCCGTTACCCCGAGAGCCACGTGCCGCTGAGTGGCTCCCCGCCGGGGCCCAGGCGCGGGCGAGCTCAGACAGGAGGCAGGATCCCGCTCACTTTTATTTGAAACCCAATAAATAGCTCAACGTGGCGGCAGGGAACTGCTCAAAACCGACGAGGCGTGGCCTGGGGGTGCTGGCCAGGCTCCGCGGGGTGCACAGGCCCACAGCCCCTAGCAGGGGGCTAGCACCGGCCCAGGGGCCTTAGGCGCCCCAAACCTGCTGCCCTGCAAGCTGTGGCAATACCAGCACTAACGGGGTCACGGGGAGAGGGGGCTGCAAACGAGCAGAATAAATAGGGTCAGAGTTCAAGCCCCGGTCCTTCCTGCAGGGCCCAGGCACCGGGGGGATGGCGGGGCTGCGACCGCATCAGGCCAAGGGGGGGGCCAGGCCACAGGGTGCCCAGGACCCCAGGGCCTTCTCGGCCAGCAACACGTGCAGCGGCTTTGGGGGCTCTGTGTCCTCGACGTCGGCCTCGGCCCTGGCGGAGTCGGGCCTCACGATGCGGTTGTTGAGCTGGCTGAATCTCCGGGCTCGCACACTGCAGGGGCAGAGCCGGGTAGAGGGGCTTTAGTGTAACCCTCACGCACCTCCGCCCAGGTCCCAGAAGGGCCCCGGGGCTAGCCCTGCCCGGCAGGGCCACAGGGGCGGGAGCCGGGACCCGCGTCCATCTCCCCTCGCGGTACCAGGGTGCGACGCTCCGCCCTGGTCTGGCCCAGCTCACCAGTATGGCCTGCGCTCCTGCTTGCTCATGGCACGCCACAGCTGCGCCAGCTCCCTGGTAGCTGCGGTGGACGCCAGGCCTGGGCAGGCGCTGCGGGATGGCAGACACAGGCCACTGACCCCAGGTGCCCCCAGTGCCAGCAGCCTGCTGCCCTCCATGAGGTTCAACCGCCCCGGCACTGTGGGCAGCTCCCCGCCACTCTCGTCTGCCAGCCAAGAGCCGCTGGCATGGGGGGCTGGGAGCCCCACGGACAGAGGGCCGGGCTGACCCAGCCCACGCGTGGAAAGAGGCAGTGGGTGTGTAGCGGGAGGGGCCCCGATTTCCCCTGCCATATGACTGTGTGTCTGCACCCATCGCTCCCCTCCCCTAGTGACTGGGCATCCGTCCCCCTTGGAGGCAGGTTCCTGCTGTCCCCGGAGCTCTGACTCCGTGCACGGACAGCCAACCTGGAACCGGGGCTCGTCAGCAATCCCCTTGAACCCCGATCCCAGAGGGGTGCCCCTCCCCTGCCTGGGCCCTGCCGCTGGAAGAAGGGCTGGAAGTAAAGGGCTGTGCGCCCCGGGCCAGGGCCCCCCACTCACCGGATGTACTGCTTGCGGTTCAAGCGGCAGAACATGATGAAGCCATTCACGCACTTTTTCTTCAGGGGCAAGCGGGGCTTGTCCACGCCCGTCGGTGTCTTCCCGCTCACCCATTTCTTCCTCTTGCGGCTTGGGGCCTGCGCCGCCTTAGTCCGCTTGGGTGGGGTCCACGTGCTATCGTCGGCCTCGTCACCGGAGGACTCGGAGCCGTCCAGCCCGTGCTGGGAATCCTGGGGGCACAGAGATGGGGCTGGCGGGACCTGACAACATGGAGAGGGGGCCTGTGGATGCAGAGCTGGGGCTGGCCGGTGGAGCTGTTGTAGAGGAAACGGAAAGGCTTGGCTAGGCTGCCCCGGCCAGCTGAGCCCCAAGGAAGGGAACGGCATTTGGGCACCCTCCGCAGTCCCAGCCAGTTGCTCCCAGCCACTGTCCCCCTTACGCTGGCCCCAAAGGGAGAGTCCTAAACCCTGTAGCTGTCCCCTACCCTCTGCCTCCTGCTCTCACCTCCTGCAGGAGTTGCTTGCTCCAGGACATAAGCTTTGGGCTGGGACTGGAGCTGGTTTTACTTGCCTCACCATACGAAAGGTAGCAGTGGTCCAGCGAGATCGCCACCTGGGCAAGACAGGGAGGTCAGTGCGGGGCTGGAATGGGGAAAGCATCCCTGGGACGGCCAGCAAAGGAGCCCAGGTAATGTCACTGCCACAGGCCCCGACCCCAGAACAGCTGAGCCAGGGCTGTGCCCAGGAGAGTGGGGGCCTGGGCAGAGGGGGGGCTCCTCCCCCACCTACCTTTCTCTGCAGGGGCCCTGCAAGGCTCCGGGCGGCTGGGGCAGGCGGTGGGCTAAGAACCACGTCCTGGAATAGCACTGCAGGGGCATGAGAGGGGGCATCCAGACAGGGCCTGCTCCGTGCTTCCCTGGGAGACCCCAGCCCGTGGCCTCAGGGAGGGGAGGCACTGGGGAGCCAATCATGGGGCCATACCTTGTGCCAGGAAGGCGAGCATCGTGGGGCTGCCCCTTCTCGGCACACGAAGGCATAAGCAGGAGGCCCCACGATGACGCGATCACACCAGGGAGGGAGGAGAAGGGCCAGGGCCCAGCTCCAGACTGCCCCCAGGGCTACCCTTGCCTGCGCCCCTTACCCTGAGACAGCTCCTCGGGGCTGGTCTGCAAGAAGTGGTGTGGGAGCAGGCGTCCAGGCGAAGATAGGAGTGAGGGGCTCAAGCCCAGGTCCGAGCCAGCCCGGCCGGGGTCTCTGTTGCCCGGGGAGCACAGGAACAAGCTCCCTGCAGACAGAGGAACAGGTGTCTGTGGGGCAGGTGTCCCCTTCCCACCCTGCCCTGCCCCACTCCTAGCCTCCCCACGGAGCCGCTAGTGCTGAGCTGGGCAGGGGGGACATGGGCAGCACCGGCTGGGGGTGCCCCGGCCACTTACCACAGGAGCTCCACGCAGGGGACTGGGTCGAGAGCCAGGGGCTGGCGTCAGGCTCCGTGTCCTCCTCCTCGCAGCAGGAATGGTAGTGCACCAGCTCCTGCTGCCCCTGCCTGCAGGAGACAGCCCCCATGGCAGCTCTGCCAGGCCTCCCACGGCCCCTCCTGCACCACAGGCTGCACTCAGCTGTGGGGCCCCAGAGGGTAAGGTCCCCCCTCCCCTACGCCTCCACGCCTACCCCAGTGTTGAGAGCTGTGGCCTGTCCTGGTCCCGCAGCTGCTCCCTGCCTGCCATGTGGGCCTCGCAGGTGGCACAGAGGTCAGCGTCCCGGCTGCCCTGGGGGTCACGGCTCACGTGCCACCCTGTGACAAGGTGCGAAGGTCACTGCCAGCCCAGCTAGGTTGATGCCACCCACTGACAGCTTCTCTGGGCACCTGGCTGGATTAGCCTGGCCCTGCTGACATAGGTGGGTTTACACCCCTTTGTGCTGGCAATGTGCTGTGGGGGTAAGACCCCCACCACCCACCCAAGCCCTGAGGACATCCCCCACCCAGGGCTGGCACAAGACCAACCTGCTGCGCAGAAGGGAACCCCGTCCTCAGCCATCTCCACCAAGGTGTTGTCAAACCATGGCGGGAGCTGCTCATCAGCTTCACCCGCATCCTGCTCTGGGCGCGGTGCCTGGACCAGGAGCTGGCGTGCAGCCTTGCTTGGCGCTCTCCGCTCTGCGAAGGCAAAGGCACGGGGGCAGGATGCAGCCCCAGAGTGCCAGGCACTGGCCTGGGCCATGGGCTCACTGCCCCCAAATCCCCACAAACCCAGGAACCCCAGGGCTGGAAGGGACCTGGAGGGTCAGGACTCCAGGCAGATGCCTGCCCTGACCGCAAGGTCAGCTGGGTGAGCTGGGGAAACTGAGACCCACGGGATGGGTGCCAACATGGTAGTGGCAGGGAGAGGGGCAGAACCAGAGCCCTGCCTTCTGCTCCCTACATAAGCAGGGGTCCGGGATCCCGGCTGAGGGGTCGCCCTCCCGTCCCCTTCACCTGCGGGGTGAGCCCGCTTCCTCTTGCGGGGCTTGGTGCAGGGGGCCAGGCCGTGGGCCCTCTTCCGGTGCGGGGTGCCATCACAGTGGCCTCGCTTGCGGGCCCCTGGCTCCGTGGGCCCTGACCCTGCATGGCGGGGGAGAAGAGGCAGTTGGGAACCCCAGTGCAGGCACTGGGGACCTAGAGCGACCGCAGGGGGGCACAGGCCAAAAGGACCCCCCCGCTGCTCATCTCCTCTGCAGAACAAGGCAGGGCGGGGAGTCAGAAGCCATGAGTACTCATGGGTGCAGGTGACCTCAGCACCACAGCGCTGGGGACGGCACAGCTCACAGCACCGATCCCAGCAATAAGGGACCTACGAGCCCCAGGGAGGCAGTGGTTGCCGTGTTAACCTTTATTGCGCCCTCCTAAACTGAGCAGGCCTGGCCTCATTAGCAGAGATTCAAACCATGAATCATCCTTGTTACAGGAAAGAGCAACAAGGACGTCTGGCGGTCTGGAGGGCCTTCCATAGAAGGAGAGGCTACGAGGCCAGGCCCGCTCCCTTTAGGAGAGAGCGACACCCGAGGGGGAATGGAGCGAGGGTTTGCAAAATACTTCAAGGTGAAGAGAAAGTCGAGAGGGACGTACTCTCTCACCACGTGGGAATGAGGGGTCCCGGCATGAAACAAGCAGGCCGGCAGTTTAATATGGACACAAGGAAGTTCTTTCCCCCCCAGCGCGGGATGGAAAGGTGAGCTCGTGGGCACCAGATGTGGGGGACGCGGAGCGTTCAGCCAGGTTCACAATGGGGCTGGAGATGTGCCTGGAGGAAAGGGGCATTGGGACCCACTGAGCACAGGAGTGAGGGGCACAGCCTCCGAACTGGAGCAGCCTGGGCCTTCACTGCTGGAGGCTGCAAGGGAGAGGAGCAGGGGAAACCCTGAGCATGACCCCGCGGCTCTCCCTTCCAGCCACCATAGGACACAGGCCCATTTGCTGTCCTTCAGTCACGTGGGCCCAGCCCACCAAGTTTCTAATTGGCTTCCCTCAGACGGGGAGGCTACAAGAAAAGATGACAACAGATTCCTTGGGACAAATAATAAAGAAAAGGGATGGGAGTTCTGGTCAAAAGGTTCAAAACGAGAGTGCCAAGGGCACACTGGACAGAGCCCACTGGCCTGCAAACGAGTCCAAGGGGCCAGGGACGCTGCCCAGAGACGGGAGGAAAACAGGGCGAGGAAAGCTGCCCTACAGTCCCCAGGGAGCCTCCCAGTCAGAGCCTCCTTCGCTGCGGGACGCAGGAGACTGGGCACGATGGACCCGGGGTCTGACCCCAGACGTGGCTGTTCTGCTCTTACAAGGCAGCACCTGGGACAGGCCGGGCAACAAGGAGGCGGGAGGCACAAGGAGCGAGAAGCAGTGGGGGCTGGAACGAGTGGGTGTGCATGCAGCCCTGTGTACGACCCAGCACCCACCGCTGCCCAGACCCTCACCTTCCTTGTCCGCCCGCCGGAGCTGGAGCAGGGCCTTGGCAGTGCTGATGCTGGCCTGCAGGTGCTCAATGTAATGCAGGACCTGCAGCAGGATCTCCTTCTGCCACGGAGGTGGGACACAGGATGGCCTCAGCGTCAGCGCTGCGGACATGGAGCCGCTGCCCGGGCCTGCAGCTTGAAGCAGGGCCTGGGCAGGGCCTCTGCCCTCCTCCTCCCTGGGAGCTGCTCCACCGCCCGCACCCAGGGTGGGGGGAGCACAAGCACATGTGTGTGCGTGTCCCAAATCCCTGGCCTGCGTTCTGCACGTGTTCCCCAGATGCCTGAGTTATGTGTGTGCGCGTGTGTACACACCCTGGATGCCTGGGTTCTGTGTGTGGGCATGTGCGTGCTGGATGCCTAGGTTGTGTGTGTGTGTCCTGGACATCTGGGCTGCAGGGGGGGGTGTGCAGATGTGCCCAGGACATCTGGGTTTTCTGTGTGGGCACGTGCGTCTCAGATGTCAGGGTTTCATGCGTCTGTCCTGGGTTGGGGGATGGGGGTGCATTT
Source organism: Caiman crocodilus (assembly GCA_030014935.1). Classification (NCBI taxonomy): domain Eukaryota; kingdom Metazoa; phylum Chordata; order Crocodylia; family Alligatoridae; genus Caiman; species Caiman crocodilus. The sequence continues at coordinate 1,943 of JAGPOW010002435.1, read as the reverse complement.
GCACATCCCAGACATCTGGGTTCTGTATGTGCGTGCGTGTGCACTACAACCACCTCTGAACCCAGAGCAGCCGAGCCCCGGCCTGAGCCAGCCCCCCTGGCCCTGCACTGCCATCACAGCAACCCTGGCCACGGCCCAGGAAAGCCCGGACAGCCTCCCAGACATGCCAGCCACGTGACTGCAGGGGGTCTGGACCCACGCTCCCTACCTGCCGCAAAGCTCCCTTCCCTGTCTGAACTGGGACCACCCATCATTGGAGGCCACATCATTGGGGACCCACCCCCCTACTATAGGGTGTCCCAGGTTTCTGGGCTTTTCTAGTTACCCCCTCCCCGTTTCTGCTGCACATATTGGGGGGTTCAAGCGCTGGGTGCTGCTGCAGCCCAGGCTGGAGATGGGGCTGCCTGTGGGACCAACCCTCCAGGGTTTCCCCCTGCTCATACTGGTTGCACTGGGGGTTTTGCCTTCCTCTGCAGCAGGGCACAGCCTGGGCCTGGGGTCTCTGCAGTGTCTATTGACAACCTCTTCTAGCAGCAGGACATTGCTCCTGCGCCTCCTGCTTTCCCTGGGCCAGGAATGGGTGGTGTCAGGGCTGGCAGTTGTGCTGCTCGGAGCTTCGATGCCAGGTGTGTCTGGGCTGGTTTGGACGGGGCTGATCCTGCCTCAGGCCGGGACTGGCCTGGATGTGACCCCCAGAGCTGCCTTCCAGCCCCGTGGCTCTGGGATTCAGTTGGTGTCTCAGGTGCTGCCCTCCTCTATGTCCTGCCTGGTACCAGGCCAACACCCACAGCCTCCCTTTGGCTGCAGTGTCTGAAGGCAGCTGCTCCAGTAGCGAACTTCCCCTTGGCAAAGCGCTGGCAAGAGGAGCCGCAGCGCAGCCTGTCCTCCCCTCCCAGCAGCTTGCAAAGGGGCAGCAGTTGGGATCGGGCCGTGGCCTCTGGGGCTGGCAGGCGCTGCTGGCCGAGCAGGCGCTCAGCAGTTTGGGAGACCCCCCAGCCCGGACACAGCTCTGTCCCACTCCCCCTCGTGCCCAGGGCAGCTGCCAGCCTTACCTTGGTGAGCTTCTTGCAGCTGGAGGCCAGGGGCACGGGCAGCATCTGCGCCAGGTCACGCAGCATGGCCGCATAACTGCTGCGTCGACGCCTGCTCAGGGAGGAAAGCGAGCAGTCAGGTGCTCGCGGTAGGGCTGGATGCACGGGGTCGCGCAGGCTTACCCCACGCCTCAACACGCTTCGCCACGCGGCGAGAATGGCCCCGGCCCTCTGCACCAGGCTTCGTGGCGCGGCTGTCAGCCTGCTCCCCGCTCGCAGCCCACCCGGCCCCGGCCCCGGCCAGCTCTTCTCAAACTCCAGTGAGGTACGCAAGCTCGGTGCCAGGGCGCGGGAATTGCTTCAGCCCTGCCTGGGAGGTCGGGGCAGGGGGGGTCGCACCACTGACACGGCGCTAACGATGCCAGGCCTGCGAAGTGGATCCTTTCTGTCCCAGGATGAAGCGCGTTGGAGCTGCCCCGCAACACGCTCCTGGCGGCCCCCACGTCGCCCCCGCCCTGCCCCCCGCCCCGCCCCTCACCCCAAAGTGGCTGGCACAAGTGGCCTCTGCCCCCCCCCCGCGTTGGCACACCGGGCCCCCAAGCCCCACCCTAGTGCTCACCCGCGGCTGGGGGGGTGCAGCTGGCAGGCGCTGGGGGGCAGGTCCGGGACGGCCGTGTCCCACATCTGGGGGGAGAAGAGGGGCGAGGTCGGGCGCAGGGGAAGGGGGGGCGAGCCCCCGGGGCGCAGCGCTCGGGACGGGGTCTCCCTGCACTGATGACACCCTGGCCCGGGCGGGGGGGGCTCCCTCAGGCCGTGGGGGGGTGCAGGGGGTACCGTGGGGGGGGTGCACCCCTCAGGCCGCGGGGGGAGGGTGGGGGGTACCGTGGGGGGGCGCACCCCTCAGGCCGCGGG
>JAGPOW010002434.1:11494-24863 GCA_030014935.1 Caiman crocodilus | reverse complement strand
GGGGGTGGGGGGGCGCTATTCCTTCTGGGGGGTTGCCTGGTCCAAGGCGGCAACATCTTCCAGGAAGCGGGTGGGTGTCAGGATGTGGGTGGAACCTGGGGAGGCAGAGAGGGGTGTTGACAGCAGGCATCACTGCTCTCCAGCCTACCTGGGAGAAACTGTGGGTTGTCTCCCTCAGCCCATCAGGAGATCCCACCAGCCATGACTCCATGATTCCCAGCTAGGGCAACATGGTGAGATTCTATTGCCTACATGGACAACAGGCCCACAAAGTGAGCAGGGCTCTGCTTACTATGCCTCCTTACCACTGCCCCCCCAAGTCTCCCCTCCTGCCACAAAGCCACCAGTACCAGCCCTACCCTCCCAGCTCCTTCCCCACCCTCAACAACCTGGCACCCAGGACGGGGCCCCCACAGGCTCCCTACCCCACAATGCCCCCCACTCACCAATGAGTACCTCCCACTTGCCATCGGTGGCACGTGTGACCTCATAGGCGCTGCGCATCTCAGACATAGCAACGCCGCCCAGCACGAACAGCAGTAGGCGTGGTCCTGCCCGGCCCTCACCTGGTGCCCGGCTCTTGTGCCAATGCCCAAAACGGGCACTGTAGGACACAGGGAATGCGCGTGGATGCTGAACCTTACCCAGAGGCTTCAGCACCTCCCTTGGACCTACCCACCTTGCTCTGTTCCCCTCAGATTGGCCCTAGGCTGGCACCCCTGAGCCTGGATTACCAAACACTGAGCTTTCAGCAACCCCTGGGTCCTGGCTGGAGAGGAAGGTAACTGCCAAGATGTGCCCCTCTACTTCCAGCCCAGAGGCTGCAAACCTACCTTGCACTGCCCCCCGGCTCCTTATTATCCCCCCGCAATTGCCAACCTGAATTGTTGGGCCATGGCTGCTGGGAAGAGGTAGGGGAGGAACTGTACCACCCCACACCCAGCCTGGCTCTCCACCTCACCTCACAGCGGCCTGGGAGCTGGCAGCTGGAGCCGGGTCAGACACGAATGGCCACATCTTCTTGTCCAGTTTGTCCTCTACAGCATCCTTGGGGGAAGGCAGGTGTTAACACAGCAGGGGTCACCAGCCTGCCCTGCCACCCCCTGGACAACCAAGGGTTAAATTATTTGCGGGGTGGCAGGGGCGGAAGGAACCGCCCCCTCGCCAGGTGCCAGGGCCTAAGGGGCCTCTCTTCAGCACAGACAGGCAGAAGCCCTTGGGGGACCCCCAGACCCCGTGCTGAGGCAAGCAGCCAGATAGTGGAGGGAATAGGGAAGTGTACCCACCCTTCCACCATGCCCACCCTGCCACTACAGCACCTTTGCATAGCCAGAGGTTGTGGCTAGGGGTGGGGGCAAGGGGCGAAGAGGCAATGATACATCCTAATGCTGGTTAATAGGGGCTTTTACAGTAATCCTGTCCAGGCATCATGGCTTAGTGATTCTCGCAGGGAGATGGGGAGGCACAGCCCTGCTTGGTGTGGGGGTCTGGCCCCTGAACACCCCTCTCCCCCTAGAGCTTGGCTGGGTGTAACACCACTGTGCTCAGAACTGTATGTGCCCAAGACTCCCCTCCAGCAGTGTTGGCAGGGGCAGCAACTGAGCGGTGGAGCAGCTTTGTCACCTCTCACAAGCTAAGTAGCGTCAGGCCTGGGCTGTGCCTGGATGGGAGACTGCATGGGGCACAAAGGAAGGGTGGGGGGGGCCTGCAGGGCACTCAGTGAACCCAGGGGCCTCAGCACTAGAGGCACTGTGCTGCAGGTGGTACACACACCCCTGTGCCTCAGGCTGGCACTAGAGGGCATTGTAGGGCCTTCAGTGAGCCCACCACACCCCACCCCAGAGCCACCCACATCTCATAGTTGGTCCCCACCTCCATGACATCTTTGAGGGCAGGGGTCCAGCGTGAGAGCTGATACGTGGACTCCAGGCGTTCCCGGGTCTCAGGCCGCAGCTGCCCATTCTGGAGGGAAGAAGAGGGGAGAGCAAGTGAGGGGCAGCAAGGGATAGGGGGCCAGGCATGACGTGGGGGTGGGGAGAGACAGGCAGAGGGAGTGGACGCCTACCTGGGCAGGTCCAACCGAGCTGGCAGAGGGGAGGCAGAGGAAAGAAGAGACCGCTGAGCAGAGACAGAGACGGAAAGACAGACAGATGGGATGACAGCCCCTCCCCCATCACAATAGCCCCCAGAGGGCTGGGACTCCCCTCCCAGACACAGTAAGCAGAGGGCAACAGCAACAGAGGGATTGGGTCCAGGATAGATGGGGTGGGGGGATGGGACTATACTTAGCCCAGGCTGGGTGCAAAGAGAGAAGCACTATGGGTGACCAAGGGGATGGGGCGCCTGGTGGGGGCACTTACCAGGGAGTGAGAAGGGTGCCCAGTGGGTAAGTGTTCCAGGGGGTACACCTTGCCTGAGGCAGGGGGGGAGAAGGTGGAAGAGCCCTAGGTGTGCCCAGGGAATTGGGATGCCAGGGTTGGTGGGGGGAGTCCAGGGTGGGCCACTTACGCCAGGTGTGAGATGGGTGCCCAGCAGGTGCAGGTTGCGCAGGGCACCACTCTGGGCTGGGATATTGGCGTGCTGCACCAGCTTGGTTAGGTTCTCCTCACTCACGCCTAGGGAAGCATGGCTTAGTGGACCCCAAAGCACACAGCCAACACCTCCCACGCCCCCCACAACAGAGCCTGTGCCACAGGCCCCTGACAAGAGACTCTTCCCCACCTCTAGAAACCACTTTGACATACCCAGTGCCAAGACCCTGCCCCTCCCGCCAGCCCTGGCCAGTACATAAAACCCCTCCCCCTGCATCCCACCCAGCCCCCCAGTGCTGAGACTCTGCCCCCCCAGCTAGCTCTAAGCAGTGCTACCCCACTGCAAGCACCCCCTGCTCTGCCCCCAACATCCCCATAGCCAGCACTGTGACCATGGCTTAGAATCCTGATGCCCCCCCCAGGCAGACCTCTCCCCACAACGCACCATTCTTGAGCAGCACATAGAGCAGGATGACACGCGCCTTGTCGTATGGGGCCACAGCTGAGTCCAGCAGCACTGGCACCAGCACTTTCATGGGGTCCTTCAGCCTCTCGCCATCTACATCTGACCCCATCGCCAGGTCCTGGGGAGCATGCGGGTCAGCTCTGGCCTTGGGACCCCCCACCCCTCCCTAACCACAGGGCACCATCCTGCTGCACCCGTCGCCACTTGGCCTGGAGGGCATAGGAACCTCTCTGGCAAGATGGGGGCTGATGGAACAGAGAACACCCCCCCCCACAAGCTGAACTGAGGGGGGCCATCCTCCTGCCCCAGTCCTGGCACCCACCTGCTCCACACTACACAGCTTCTCCACAGTGCCCTTGAAGCGCCGCATGCAGTCCTCAGCCAGGTTCAGGTGGGTGGAATACTGTAGACACAGCCAGGTGGGAAGGGAGGGGGCAGCAGCACCCATGCCAGACCCTTGACCCATGGTGGCTGTCCCCTGCACCCTACTGAGACTCTGTCTGTGCCCACTCCACCCCCCCCTCCAGCTGACTCAGGACTCCCTGAGGAGACTGACAGGGTGAAAAGGCAGCCCTGGGTGCTGGGGGCTGCACCGTGCTATCAGCTGGTGGCAAGAACCAGTGCCAGGACCCTAATTCTTCCTGGCCTAGGCAGGACCCTCAGGAACCCTCCTGCCACCCAGTACCTTGTTCAGCTCCTTCTGATACTGTGGCATCTTCTTCAAAATCTGGGACAGGTCCTTGATGTTGGCCTGGGGGGTGGGGTGGGGGGGGGTCCATGAGACTCAAAGGGGCCTGGCCTTGCTGCCCCTTCCCCCCACCCTAACCCTAGCACCCTGCCAACTGGGCTCCCTGTGCCGAGAGGTGGGGGGGAGAAGAGCTCGGCTCTGCTTGGCCTGACTCTCAACACCCTCCTCTGCCCCCCCAGCTCAGCTTGGGGGCTCCCGATTCCCCTGCCTTGACTTTCCCACCTCCTCCCAGCACCCCATGCCCAGGCCTTATCTCCATGCCTCCCTCAGCCCCCACCCCTGCCTTGCCCGCACCATGTCGTCCCCTCGCCTCACCTTGTCGGTTGTGAGCCGCTTGCTCTCGCAGAAGGTCCGTAGCAGCTCCGTTACCTTCCTAGGGGGGGCGGGGGGGGGCAGGTGGGAGGGCAATGGCATCAGGCCCAGCCCAACCCCCAGCACCCTGACAAAGGGGTAGGCACAGTCCCTAGCCAGGACACCTTCTGGGGGAAGGGGGAAGTGCTCTGTTGCATAAGCTATTGTGGGGCAAGGGGACAACACCATGCCTAGAGGATCAATGGCAGGGGGGCACACGCCCCGGCAACGATTCCTGGAGGGAGGCCAGCACCAGGGGGCCTGAGCAGCAGGAAGGATGAAGCCCTTGGTAAGGGGTTACAGAAGGGGCATTTAGGGGCAGGGGAGGGGCTGATGCCCTCACAGTGGTGGGGAGGGTCATGGCCTCCTACCAGGGGTGGGGCAGGTGCTGCAATGGGTAAGTGACAAAAGTGGGGGAGGTGCCCAGAGTGGGTCAGCTCTGGCCCTAGGGAGTGGGGTCCTGGGGCTGGGGGAGAAGAGAGTGCCCATGCAGGGGGGCAGGCAGGGGGCAGCAGGCAGTGGCCGGGCCATACTTGGAGACATCAGCGATGTGCATGTGACGCAGCTGGACCCACAGCTCGTCGTCCTCGTCCAGCAGTGCCACCTTCTCACGCGCCTCGCTCAGTCCAGTTGTCTGGTACCTTGGGGGGAGGGGCAGGGGGTAAGGTCAGCAGGGGAGTGGGGAAGGGACTCAGCAGTGGGGTGAGCTAGGGCCATGGGGTGAGGCTAGGTGAGGGAGCAGGCCCAGTCCCAGGCCGGCAGGGTTCACATGCAGGTGAGCTGGACACCCAGCAGTGGAGGGTGGGGGCAGGGCTAACACAGGGCTGGGCACCCATGCCAGTGTCTACTGGATGCCCAGAAGTTGGGCTGAGGCAGATGTCCAGCAGATAGGGGAATGGCCAGAACAGGAAGGTGGAGCCAGGCACAAGGAGGCATGGTTACATCTAGGGGCAGGACAGAGGGGAAGGTCATGTACAGGTGACCTGCTGGGTTCCTAGGGGTGGGGGCAGGACTAAGGCAGGGGGAGGGGTGGGGCACAAGGGGGCATAGTTACAGCAGGGGGCTGGGCTCACGTGTAGGTGTCTTGCTCCAGACCCAGCAAGTCATAGGCCATGGCCTGGAAGGTGAGCTCGTGCAGCACAGGCGTCACCAGGTCCCAGCTCCGGTCCACAATGAGCAGCTGCGAGCGTGCCTTGTCGGGGCCCTGCCGGTGGGCAGGTGTCACCTGGAAACTGAGCCCCCACCCTCTCTCCCCACAGCTGTGGAGGAAACTGAGGCACAAGCCCCCTCCTGCCCCATCTGACCTCTCCCACCCATGGGGAAAACTGAGGCACAGACCATTTTCCCCTTCCAAGCCTGATCTAAGCCCCCTCCAGCTCTGGGTGAAACTGAGTCATGGAGGCTTCCTAGGGCTGTGGGAGTGGGAGCAGAAACTCACCTCTCCCATGCTGGGGTTGTCAGCCTTGAAGGCATTGAGTTTGGCCAGCACCGCGTGGGCCAGGGTGCAGTTGTCATCATGCCCCCTGGAGTGAGGGGGAACACAACAGATCCTTCACTGCCCCAAACACACTCACTTCCTGCTGCAGCTGCCATGCCCCACCCCACACATACACTTCCTGTCTCAAATTCCCCCGGCTCCACCCCCACTTCCCCTCAGACCATTCAATCCCAGTCCAGCAGCCCCACTTCCCACCTCAAGCAGCAGATGGCCTCGCCCCCAGGCACTCACTTCCTGCAGATCGCCCTGTCCCCCACTTCCTGTCTCAGATGATCTGATCCCACCCTCAGAAACCCGCAGTTTGGGTCTCAGGAGGATGGACTGGGGTGGGGCCAGCTATCTCAAACAGCCTGCTCCTCCTCACCTCCTGTCTCAAGTGGCCTGGTCCCACCCCCAGAAACCCCAACTTCCTGCCTCAAATGGTCGGACCCATCCCCAGGAACTCCCACACCAGAGGGCTCAGCCCTGCCTCCCCCGCCCCCCCAACTCCCTCTCTCAGTGGCCTGGCCCCAGCCCCTCTCACCGTCGGTAGCGCACGGCTGGGTATTCCTGCAGGGTCTCGCAGAGGGTGGCGATCTGCTCTGCCAGCTGCTCCAGCAGCCGTCCACGTTCTTCGCGCCCGAACGGGCCGTAGCAAGCTTGGAAGGCGCCCGGAGCATCCAGCGAGAACACCTGGGCCCCAGGGCCACGCACATCATGTGCCAGACCCCTTGCCTGTGTCCCCCCCACACTGTCTGGGTTGCTGACATGAAGCTGGGCCAGGCCTCAGGGCACAAGGCACAAATCCCATGGCCACAGAGCTAGGCAGACAGGAACCATGTCCGTCCCCTCCAACCCCACGCTGTACCATGCAAGATGCCCCCAAATAAGCCAGGCACAGCCAGCAGGGTGGGGCAGGGAGTCAGGGATCACAGCTGGGCACTGCCCCATGAAACCACAGAGTGCTAGGGGGCAGGTCTCAGAGCTGGGGTATTAGGAGCCTCCCAACCCTCATCACTGGCAGTGCCCAGATGCCCACTTCCCCATACAATGAGCTGAGGCCTGGGGCCTGCGCTGGGCTGGAATGCACAGAGCCCTGGTATAGACCGAACCTCCCCAGAACCCACCTGGCTCTCATAGGGCAGGAAGGCCAGATGGATCTCCTTGAGGGTCTTGATGACCTTGGTGATGCGGGACTTGCCCAGCTCTGTGAACAGCAGCTCAGGGCACGCTGCAATGGAGGGACACCCTCATGTCATGGGGGGCAAGTCCTGCATGGGAGGCATAGGGACTCCTATGTCACATGTAGGGGGATGCCGTGTGTCCTGATGAGTTCTGGGGTCCACAGGCCCCTCCCCCTGCACTCCCAGTCTGCAGGTTCCACCCCAGCACCCCACTGCCCCCTGCTGGCTGCACTGAGACACATGCATACACCACTGTGGCTGGTGCCCAGGGACAATAGGAAGGCTTGCAATCCCCCACACCTTGGGGTCTGGCTGGAGCACAGGCCCCCCAGCAGCAGGTGGCAGCACAGTGCATGCTGGGAACAGCCTTGATAGGAGGCAAGGGCTACTAACAGGCCCAAGGGTCAAGGGGAGCACGGTGGGCCAGAAGGGCACTCACTGTCAGTGAAGAAGACGTGTGCGGCCTTGTAGCTGTAGGTGGGGGAGCCTCGGAAGTCTCTGATCAGCGCCTGCACTGACTGGGGGGTAGGGGGTGGGTGAGCCAGGCCTAGCCGAGGCAGGGGCCAGAGACCACCCACCCCAGCCTGGAGCCATAGGGAGCATCTGACAGGCAGACCCTGGCAGTGCCGGTTCCCTGACTCCTACCACCAGCTCCCCAAATTCTGCATCTCCCAGCTGCCCCCAGCCCCAGGGGTGCTGAGCCCCCAAGGAGTCACCAACACCTATCCCTGGCTCCATGCCCCTCACCCCAGACCCCATATGACCAAGGGATGCCCCTCCCCAAGCACCCACCTTCTCAACAGGGCTGAGCAGGTAGATGGCCTCCAGGCTGGGGATGGGCTCCCGCCGCTTGTTGATGTCCTCCACAACTACAGAGAGAGGGGTGTCAGTGGGAGTGGGGGCTAAAGGCCCCATAGTCCCACAGCAAGAGCTCTGCACCAGGGGCCAGGAGGGTGCTGGTAAGATCATGGGGGAGGGCAGAGAACAGGCAGGGCAAGATGCTAATTGCCCCCTGCAGCTCAGCTGGTGTCCCTCATGCCCGACTCACAGCCCCTGCCAGGACACTCACTGGTGATGCCCTCTGCCAGAATGTCAGACATCTTGCAGCAGGCCGAGACGATGCGCATGCTGGGGTGGTCCATGATCAGCACCTGTAGTGGGGTGAGTGGCTTGGTTGGGGGTAGCACCCCTGGGGCAAACTGAAGCATGGGATGGGAAGCAGGGTGGAGAATGTGGGGGGAAGGGAACAGAGCTGGTGGGCTCAAGCAGGGCAGGGGTGGCTGGGAGCCCGGACACCTGGACTCTTTCCCAGCTCTGAGAGAAGAGTGTGGCTAGGGGCCCACATGCCTGGGTTCTCCCACAGCCCTAGGAGGGGAGTGGGGGTATTTGGGCCTGGGGGAGTCTAAGCCTGAGCCTGGGGCACCCCAAGAGCACATCACCCCTTTGGGGCCTGCCCCAGGCAGGGGAGCAAGGGCATCTCCCTCCAGCCCCACCCCTAGCACCCACCTTCCATTCTCCCTCCTTCTTGACGCTCCGGATAACTCCATTCAGGATCTCTGTGAGGGAAAGACCAGTTCGGCACAGGGGGAGGAAAGGTCTCAGGCCATGAAGCACCATGGGTGGCCCCTGAGCCCCTCTCTTACAGCTGGGGGTCCCCAGGGCCACGTCCAATCTGCACAGGCAGCACCTGGCATGGTGGGTGCAGGACAACAAGTCCACACCAGAGGCAACACTAGATACTGCCCCCCTCCCCCTGGCAGGCCCCCCCCGCGTACTCCCCCTCAACCTTCATCCTTACAGGGCCCAGAGAGGACAAGAACTGAGAGGAAGGGGGAAGGACACATTGCTGCCCCATGGGATAGAAGCAGAGCTGCCCTGACAAATGTCCTACATCCCATACCACCTCCTCTGTCCAGTGAGTCCCCTGATGACCCTCACCCCCAAACCTGACCTCTGCAGAGCTGGTAGACTGCTCCCCACCTCCCCTCCCATGCCAGATAGCTGGCAAGGTCCAAGTGGCACCCCCCCCCCTCCACACTGGCTGGTAGGGCCCAAACTGGATGCCTGGGTAGCCAGGAGAACCAGTCAGCCAGCCCTGGGCATCAGCTGGACCCTGGGGTGGGTCTGTCTGGTCATCACAGGCCTGCCAACCCCACCCCCACTCATGCCTCATTTTCCCCTGCTAGAGTTCTCACCACATGTCCAGTCCTAGTCCTGGGACCATGCCCTGCTGCGCAGGGGGCAAGAGTTTTTGGCCAAGCAGAAGGAACCAGCTGAGTCCAGTCACCTCAACTGGTGGGCACCGGGGTGACAGGCAGGGGCAGCAGCAATGAGGCCCAGTGGGCAAAGCCCCTCCCAGTGCCCCTCACTCCTGATCTGCAGCCCCAGCCTGCTTCCCCATACCCAACCCCTCCTCATAACTCAGTTTCCCCATCTGTAAAGCAGGGACCAAGGTGATCCAAAGAGCAGCAGCAGCCATGCCCAGCAGGGCAGGTAGGCACCAAGCAGGCCCTGTCACCCAAGTGCCTACACATGCCAAGAGCCTGCATGTTGACCCTGCTCATAAAGCAGCTGCTTAGCTGGGCCTGGGGGGTGGAAAGGTGGTGCCAGGAAGGTGCTGCCAGAGATGAAGTCAGCAGTCTAGACTCTTGGGCTCTCCACCTAGTGGGTGGGGAGGAGGAGGGCTGAATCAGGCCCTGGTCTCCTTATCACCCTGGGCCATCCTTCTAGTGCTTCCTCTTGGGGAGGGAGGTGGGTGGAAGAGCTGGGCAGCAACATCAGCACAGCTCCTTGGAGCCATGAGCAGCTGGGTTCAGGCGGGGGTGGGGAGCCAAGGTCACCCCAAGGGGCCTGGGGAGCAGATCCACTGCTGTGGGGACAGATTTGAAGCAGGGCTGGATGGGGGAGACTGGCAGGCTGCACCATTCCCCACCACCCCCATTACTGCAGGCTAAACAAAGCTGAGTTGAGGGAAAAGCAACCACAGCCCCTTGGCACAGAAAGGGAAACTGAGGCACAGAGCCCAGCAGCCACCTCGGACATGCCCAGGCCCCACCCCCCATGGGGAGGGACCCACGGGCTGGATCTCCAGCCCCTCCCAGATTGCTTTGCAAAGGCCCAGAGGGCTGCTGATATGCAGCCACTTCTGGGGAAGAGCAGTGTCAGGGGAAGCATCGTACCAGGACCCTAGGACAGTGACCCTAATCTGCTGGGAAGATATTTAAACATATTTGCATATTGTTCACAACTGGGGGAGTGAGGCGAGTGGAAGCAGAACACAGGGGAAAGGTCGATTCAAAGACTGCCCCCCCAGACCCAAACAAAGGCCATGTCTCATGGGCTCCATAGTGCAGGTGAGTCCCCAGCTACCAGCCCAAGGGGGTTGGGGGCTGCAGGATCTCTGAAACCACTTCTGTTCCACCCAAGAGACCTGAGATCCAAAGCCTCAGCCACATTCCCAACACCAGATTAGCTGGGATTACCAGCCCGGCCTGCTCCCACTCCTCGCCACACACCTACAACACACCTACTACATGCCCTGCCACAAAGGGGTCACCTGCCCCAGGTCACCCCATCCCTCAGCCTCTCATTAACTCACCACTAACTCATTAAACCTCTGATCACCCTAATAGCAGGCAAGGCCCGTTTAACACCTCACTGCTCTTTACCATACTTTTTAGTATATAACATACTCCTCAAAGCAAAGGATTGTGGCCCAAAAAGGGAGAGTTTAAACCTATACTGGATCCAGTTTTTAGGTACTCCTTATACCATACTTCCACATCTACCCCACACACCTCTCACCCCCACATAAAATTAGCTGCTGGAAATGAATGGGGGGTGCCCATTATAAGCAGGGAATACGGACAGGTGCTCTGGCTGCCTTGGACAATACAGCCTCATATTCCTCATCTAAAACAAGGGTGGGCATGTGGTACATGAGGAAGTATGGTAAGTTTCCTTGCACAGTTGCGATGCATAAAATGGGATATAAAAAAAACACCCACTTAAATAATTAATTACCATATTTATCCACATAGATCAGATCCACTGTCAGATCAGATCTATGCCTTGTTAATAGAAGACAATAAATGTGAAAAGAAAGAGCTGTGCTCCTTGATTCCGCACAGGTTGGTTAAAAGGAGGAACCTTAACCAATGCATTAACCAACACAGCTGGAATCAGTTTCCTCCTTTACAGCCAAATGGCATCAGTTTCCTTCCAGAGACACCCCCTGCATCATCCTTGATTACCAATTCTCAGGGGGAAGACCACAGCATAGGTGCATAAATGCACCCTTATAGCTATAAGCATTTTTCCTATGTAAAAGGCACCATGGCGGGGGGGAGAATGTTGCATCTCATACAATGGAAAATACAGCAGAGGATGAAGCACAGAAAGAGGCCTACTGGACTGGGACAGGTATAAGCACCTAGGACTTACCACATTTCCCTGCATGCCCTGTGCCCCAAAGAAGACATGTGCCTTAATGAAGCAGGGGGGTGGAGGGGTGGGTGGAAATGGCCCCTTTTAACCAGAACCAGTCTGAGACCTGTACCCCCATTCACAGTGGTGGGGAGGGGAGAGGAGGCTGAGTGTGGTATGTTTGTAAATACGGTACTTCGAACTTTAGGCAAAACTAGGAAGCAGCTGCAAAAGGCAGATTCCACACGTGGGAGATGGGGGGCAGGGCGAGTCTACATACTCTCCCCCTCTGGGGACCAATCACCCACATCTTGCCGCCATTCCAAGCCTTTGAGGCAGGACAAGGCACATAGTTACCATATCTCCTCATATACCAGACATCCAGTAAGGTACACTTCTGGAAAGCAAAAGGGTGAATTTCCACCCCTCTTTAACCAAAGGGGTCAGAATCAGTTTACTTGTTTAGGAAGGAAATGGACAATCATCAATCCTAACTGACGAGTGAGGGACAAATGAGTGAGGGATAAGTAAATACCATATTTTCTTGTATAATACAACCTTCCCAAATAATATCCACACACCCTTTTGGGAAGGAAAAACAAAGGATTCCCCCAGTGATTGGGGAAACTGAGACTGTTTCTGGGATGGGCAACAGCAGCAGCATATAATGGGGCAGGGGAAGCCTGGAAGTACAGCCCACCATATAGTTCCAGCCAAAGTGAGTGTGGAAGAGGGGTATATTCCCTGCTTAGAGCTCCCAGCAGAGTACTCCTATCCCTATCGCAGCCCCCCACAGATTTGGGAGGCTCCCAGGCCTGGGTATCACTAAAACCACTTCCCCACTCCAGTTGTGCATGGGGGGGCTGGTCCCAAGTGAGGGTCCCCAGCAGCACCTACATGGGGGGGCCCAATTCTGTAACTACCCCACCACAGCCAAAGCTTTGGTGCTGAGCCAGGAGGCTGGGTGGGACCAGAGGCAGTGTGTGAACAAGAAGAGACACCACCAGGGACCTGCCCCCCATTGGCCCCAGAGTCCACATATATATGATATGATAGACCCCACCATGCCCCACAGCACTTTGATGCCTCCTCCCAGGGCCCAATGACCTCCCAGAGCTCAGATACCCCCATACTACCCCACAAGGTCTAGATACTGCCCATAACTGCCCCCAGGGCCAAATATCCCTATTTACTACCCCCAGGATCTAGACACCCCCTTACCGCCACCCAAGACTCAGATATCCCCCTTACTTCCCCCAAAGGTTATTGCCCACTAGCCCGGACACCCCCTTACTTGCCCCAAAGGTCGACACCCTGCTTACTGCCCCCCCCTTACCCGCTCCAAGGTCTAGATGCCCCCATTACTGTCCCCCAAGGCCAAACACCCTCCTGACTGCCCCCGACTACCCGCACTCACTGTCGCCCACCGCTGCCTTGAGCCCCCCTGGCGCCATGGCCGCCCGCACCCCTGCGCCGTAGCTTCCGGGTCCGCGCGGGCCCCGCCCCACCTCCGCCGCGATTGGCCCCCGCCGCGAGGCCGCGCCCACATCGGCTGGGCTTAGAGGGGCGGTTCCGGAGAGGGCGGCTCTGACGCCGGAGTCTTCTGCTGGGGGCGGGGCGGGGCGCTGGGTCTTCCCCGCAAGTGGGCGCGAGGCCGGTGGTCGGCAGGGGCTGGGGCTGGGGCTGGGGCTGGGGCTGGGGCTGGGTGCGGCGCCCGGGGCTGTATCCGCGTCCTCGCTGCCCTGGGCGGAGCGCGGCGCTGCTCCCGGGGGTCTTGTTCCCCGCCCCCAGCTGCCCCCGAGAACCCAGGAGTTCGGGCGCCCCGCCCCGCTCTACGCCTACCCCCCCACCCCCTCCCCGCCCAGTGCCCCAGGGCCGCTGCTCGTTGACCGCTCTCTGGCCCACGCGAAAGGGGGGCAGACACTGCAGACTTCCCCCACTGGGGGGCACTCCCTGTCCCCCATACACAGGCCCTGGTCTGGAGCTCTTGGCTGTGACCATTAAGCTGCTCTCTCGGGTTCATGGATTCATAGATTGTAGAGTCAGAAGGGACCACAATGGATCATCATGTCTGACCCCCTGCCCCTGGCAGGAAAGAGGACCAGGGTCATATGACCCCAGCCAGGTGACTCTCTAGCCTCCTCTTGAAGACCTCCAAGCTAGGTGATAGCACCACCTCTCTTGGAA
>JAGPOW010002431.1:48909-74783 GCA_030014935.1 Caiman crocodilus | reverse complement strand
CAGATCCCTCCCAGAGCTGAGGGGACCCAGGCATGCGGGCTCCTAGCGCCCCTCAACCCTCCATCTGACCCCCCAGATCCCTCCCAGAGCTGAGGGGACCCAGGCGTGCGGGCTCCTACCCTCAACCCCCCATCTGACCCCCTAGACCCCTTCCAGAGCTGAGGGGACCCAGGCATGCGGGCTCCTAGCGCCCCTCAACCCCCCATCTGACCCCCCAGATCCCTCCCAGAGCTGAGGGGACCCAGGCGTGCGGGCTCCCAGCCCACCCCCTAGACTTGAACAGGACCCTGGTGCCCGGGCGCACCTGGTGACAGTGCTCAGGTCGATGTGGATGACCCCTGTAGGGGTGAGGCTGCCCCAGCGGATGCCCAAGTTCACGGCCTCGGGGTCTCCCTGAGGCGCCTGGAAGAGCAGGACATCCTGGGAGCCGGGAGGGAAGCAGGGCAAGGGTTAACACAGGTGTCTGGGTGCATTGCCCTGAGTGGCCACTAGGGGTCACTGCTGCTCCGTAGGGGGTATATATGTGCACACACACGCACTCATACACACATTCGCACACACACTCACCGACATGTGCACAGATGTGCACACACACAGATACATGATCATCTACTTGTATCTATGCACACACATGGATATACACACCCACCTACACACGCAGAATCTGATATACACACTCACCTACACATACACACACACATATGTACATGCTCACCTACACATACACACATACAGATCCTCTCCCACCCTCTTCACACACCCCCAAAGTGGGACACCCACCCACAGGGGGACATACCCCCCTCACAACCAGACAGATACACAGACATGTAGCTACAGCAGCACTCACTCACTCACTCACACCTGCTTCACACAAATTGTAGCCAAGCACACACACACTCACACCACCTCCTGTACACACTCACATCCAGACACAACTGTAGCCACAGCCACTCACATGTCCTTCACAACTGCCCCCCCACAGTGGGACACACACATAGGGGGCTACACCAACACTCACTCACAAGCCCCCCTTCTCTCTCTCTCTCTCTCTCTCTCACACACACACACACACACTGGAACATACAACTAGATGGATACAGAAATGCAGTGCTGCACCAACATTCTCTCACACCCTTATTCACCCCCCATGAGACACACAACTAGGCACTTGCAGAGCTACACCAACATTCACTCACACCCCCTTCACACACACATGCACACTAACACACACAGATCACAGCCTGACACACACAGACAAACATCACAGTGGGACACCCCACCTCCACAACCAGATGGACACATACTGCCCCCCCCCCCAACTGGACACAAGGATGTAAGAACACACACACACGGAGCAATATGCCAACACTCACCCCCCTCCACGCACACACACACAGACCGCCCTCTTCCCATACACACTCACCTATACACACACACACAGCTGCACCCACACCTGCTCACACCCTCTTCACACACACAGAGAACCCAGGTGTCACCCCCCCAGCACCAACAGCTGCTCACAACCCCACTTTGCACCCCAGAAACACATGCACCCCGCAGGGGCACTAAGGACCCCCCCACCCCCCTACACCCTCAGAGCCTGTAGCTAGGCCAAGACCAGCCCTAGAGTAGGGCCCACACTAACTGTCCTCTATAGGGGGGCAGAAAGCAGTGGGTGGAGGAAATTACCCCCCTGCCCCACCCAAAGCCCTGAGATAGCTAGGCCTGCCCCACCACCTTAGTACCCCCGGGGGGGCTTTAATTGCCCCTGCACCCCCCCATCTGCCCCCACTCCAAAGAATTGGGGGGAATACTTTTTGCTCCCTGGGGCTTATAGGCCCATCTGCCCCCCCTTCCCCCCCTCTACCCTCCCCGCTTGCTCACCTGGGAAGGGTCCCCCGCCACGGGGAGGGGCAGGAGCAACAGCAGGAGGGTGGCAGGCAGGGCCATGGTCCCTGTGCGAGCCCCTTGCACACTTGTGTGCTCATGAGGGGGCACAGGGAGGCGGGGGCATTGACTTTGGCCAGGGGGTTAAAGGTCAAGGGTGGTGGTGAGGGGGAAACGAGAGGCCGTTGGCCCTGATTGATAGGGGGTGCGGGGGGCACGGAGACAGACACACGCATACACATGGGTGCCCTCGCATGTGGATGCATGTGACAGCATGTTCAGGTGTGTGTCCTGACATGCCTGTGTGCCCAGAAATGCACAGGGCCCCACGGCTCTCAAAGCATGAGTGCACACACACACACATACACGTGTGCAAACTTAGCACAACCCAGAGCCCAACTGCACACATGTATGAAACAGGCTGGTGCAGACAGACATGTGCACATGTGGGGACACCCTGCAGCTTGCATACACATGTGCATGCACACACACCCCACCCACACATGGCCAGACACATGCACATGTGCAGATATTCCCAGACACATGCATGCACGTGTGCACACACATACACACATATATTGTGTGCATATTAGACTGTGCTGGAAGTTCCTGGGCCATATTGGGCTATAGTGGGCCACACTGGGGCATATTGGGCCATATTGGGGTGTACTGGGTTGTGCTGAGGCATATTACATCATACTGGGGCACACAGGGCCATATTGGGGCATACGGGGCCATCCTAGGTCATACTGGGGAATACTGGGGCATACAGGAACATATGGGGCAATACCGGGTCATACTGGGGCTGCAGAGCCATACTAGGGCATATGGGGCCATGCTGGAGAATACAGGGCTATACTGGGGCATACAGGGCTGTACTGGGCCATACTGGGGCATATGGTGTAATACCAAGCAATACTGGGGCTGCAGAGCTGTATCAGCGCATACAGGGCCATGCAGACCCATACTGGTGCATATAGGGCCATACTGGGGGCTATGAAAACACATGAGGGAGCACTGAGTCATACTGGGCCAGGCCAGGACCTGCCCAGGCTAAGGAATAACCACTGCAGAGCCCAGCACCCCCCCATGGCATCTACTCCCCTCCCCCAGGGCTGCGGGGGGCAGGGTGCCAGGCTGATGCCACTGGGACACAGACCAAGGCTGGGGGTCAGTGGCCCCAGATGGGGCAGAGATCGGAGACATGGGGGAAGGGAGGCAAAAATCCAGTGTCTACCACAGGATGGCCTGGAAGAGGGGGCAGGGGCTAGATGAAAGCTGGTGGGGGGGTCACTTGGGGATCCGGGAGTGTCACTGTGGGGGGTGGCAGTAGAGAGTGGGGTAGGGAGCAGGAGAGAGATTTTCTCATGTTACACTCACCCAAGACCCCTCCCAATTCAGCCTCATCTACCTCTAGTTATACCCACCCATAACCCTCCACAGACCCAGCTGCATCCACCTCCTGTTACACGCTGCCCCCCCAAGACACACACACTACACACAGTGCTGCCGAAAGATAAATACTGTATTTTCTCTACAGGGCGACAAGGGGGGGTGTTTCCTCTGGTATTTTTTTTATCCACACACTGAGAACAAAGAGACCGAAAAAAGCGGCTTGGACAGATGGGGAAAAGGGTGGGTTTTTTTTTTTTTTTTTGCCCAGTTTTGGCTTTTTTCACCCCATTTTCCTGACATCACTAAAGTGCTCTAGACCGGAGGTGCAGGGGGGGATTGGGGCCGGGGGGGGGGGACGCGATACATTCAGTAGCTGAGCGCCCGCTGAGAAGTCAGTGCCAAAGTGCAAAAGTCCTTACAGCTATGTACATAGTCAGGACCCCCCACCCCGGGGTGAGGAGTGGGGCCAGCAACCTCCTCTGAATGCCTTTGGTGCTCTCTGCAAACCTCCCCACTCTGTTGGATGGGTGTTGGGCCTCTGTTATCTGCAGCCATGTGCTACCCCAGAGCTGGGAGCATCTGGATGGTGGGAGCGGGGTCATATGCAGCCAGAGCCTGCCCCAGAGCTGGCTGCTGGGTGTGGAGGGGGAGGTTGTTATATGCCACCATGAGCTACCCCAGAGCTGGGTGCATCTAGGTGCTGAAAGGGGTTGTTATACACAGTTGTGTGCTACCCCAGAGCTGGGGCATCTGGGTGTTCAGGAGGGGTATGTTATATGCAGCCAGGGCCCACTCAAGAGCTGGTGGCAGCTTGGTAGGGAGTTGTTATATGTAGCCATGTGCTAACCCAGAGCTGGGTGCATCTGGATGGTGGGAAAGGGGTTATATGCAGCCATGAGCTACCTCAGAGCTGGGTGCATCTAGGTGCTGAAGGAGGTTGTTATATGCAGTTATGTGCTACCCCAGAGCTGGGCAAATCTGGGTACTGAGCAAGGGAGGGTGGGGGGGTGCTCTATGTAGCCATGTCCTACCCCAGAGGTGGCTGCAAATAAGTGCAGAGGCGTGGGGTGGGGCAGGGATGTTCTATACAGCCGGGAGCCACCCCAGAGCTGGCCGCGCTGCGTTACTGGCAGGTATGTTATAGTTAGCTGTGGCCCACCCCAGAGCTGGCTGCATCTGGGTATAGGGGAGTCTGTTATATGCAATGTGCTACCCCAGAAGTGGCTGCATCTCAGTACCTAGAGAGAAGGGGGGGTCCCTATACCTAGCTAAGTAAGGTGGTCCTGTTTTTTGCAGCCAGTCTTACCCCAGAGTCCACTGCTTTGGGCACTGGGTGTGTATGGAGGAGGGTATGTTATATGCAGCTGTGTCCTACCCCAGAACTGGGTGCATCTGGGTGCTGGATGAGGAGGCAGGTCCCCTGTTATATGCTGCTGTGCCCCACCCCATAGGTGGCTGCATCTTGTACTGGAAGGGGGAGGGGGGCACATCTCTGTTACACGCCATGTGTCCCACCCCAGAGGTGGCTGCATCTCGGCCTCTGGAGATGAGTCCCCTACCTCCCAGCAAGGGCTGCTGGGATGCCAAACACAGAAGTGGGTTGGGGGGCTGGAATGTCCATTGAAAAGCCACATGGGGACTGGTGTTGCATGGGTGCTGCAGTGCAGGGGGCTGCTACTACACTGCTTGGAGCCAGGGGCTGCCACTGCAGGACCCTTCTGGAAGCTGCAGTGCAAAGTGCTGCTGCAATATGGGGAGTGGGGTGTGGGGGGGTGTCCCATTGCACTGGCTGGAGATAATGCAATGCTGCATTGTGGGGGTGCATTGCTGCAGTGAGGGGGTGCAGCTACATTGCGGTACACTGCTGCAGTGGAGAAGCCTGGGGACACTGCAAAGCAGTGTAGCGGGGAGGGGCTTCCATTGCAGTGTGTGGCATAATGGGGGGGGGGCGGGAGGGCATTGCAGCAGGCCCTGCAGTGTACAGGGAGATTAGCCCCTGCAGTGCACTGCAGGGTAGGCTAGCAGGTGTGTGTGTGCGTGTGTGCGCGCACGTGTGTGGGGGGGTCTGATGCAGAGTATGGGAACCTTGGGTCCTGCAATGCACTGCAAGGCCCCTGGGCCCCAGCTCAGAAGATGGGCAGATAAGGCTGCAACTGCACCCAGGGGTGTGGGGTGGGTGCGGAATGTCCACTGCAAACATGCCAGACGGATCCACAATGCAGTGCTATGAACACTGGAAACTGCACTGCACTGCAGGACTGGGGTGGGAGGGTGTTCTGGACCCATGCGCATGGTGTGCCGGGGTCAGGTGGGGGGGATGATGACACACCTCAATTCAACTTTGCAGACTGGCACACTGCAACAGGAAGGGGCATCACTATAGGCACAGAGCACCATTGCAGCTGGGGGGGGTTATACACTGCAACACAGCAAGTGAAGGTGTGCCGTGCTGCAGTGCCAGGAGCCCACTACAGCCAAGGGACAGGCTGCAATTAAGTGTACTGCGGGGGGGGCACACTGCAAAGGTGCCATGCACTGCCTCGCTGCAGGGACACACAGACACACACACTACAATACACTGGCATACACTGGAAGGAGGAGCAATGCACCATCTCACCTCCTGCTTGCCGCAGTGGCGACACTGTGGTGGGCACTCACTGCAACACACTGCGGCTCCTGCAGTCTGTGTGTGTGCATGTGTGCGTGGACACTGCAGTTGACTGCACCCCAGCTCACACTGCAAGGAGCCAACAGCAGCCCAGCAAGGGGTCCTGCAGTGATGGGTGGGGGTGGAGGGATGGGATACACTGCCGTGAGGCACTGTAATGGGGGTAGTTCACAGCAACACAACAGCAAGAGGTGCTCCAAACTGCAGCTGGGGGGGGGTGTGGTGCACAATATATTGTAGTGCACTGCAACAATGGGCAGGCACCTCACTACACTGCAGCAGTGGTGGGGCACTACAGTGGGCTTGATACACTGCACTGGGGGTGAAGCGCTGCATCCCAGCTGGGTGGGGGACAGGGTTACATTGCATCGCTGTACACTGCATTGCATCCCAGGGCCCAGCAGCTGCGGGGGGGGGGAGCAGTGTGACACATCACTGCGCAGTGGGGAGGAGGTGCAACACTACAGTGGAAAGGGGTGCAACATAACCCAACATTGCAAGGGGGCGGGGGGTTGTGTCGCAATGCCCCACCAGGGCACTGTGCCCCATTTGTCCTGCATGGAGTGCTGCAGTGCCTAACTGCAGCATAAGGGGAGGGCACTGCTGCAATGCACCACTGCAAATGGTGGTGGGGAGGGCACTGCAGCCAAAGGGCTCTGCAACATCACAGTGGCAGAGGGCTACACACTGAATTGCCTCACCACAGCAGAAGACGTCACTGTGGCCAGGGGTGGGGGATGCATTGTTGCAGTGGGGGAGGCACTGCAATGCCACACTGCAGCATGCCCCCCTCACTGCAACACCACATTATGGGGGAGGGAGGGGGCACACTGCAGCAGGCAGGTGCCTGACAATGCCTCACTGCAGCAAGGGAGTTAACTGCACTGCTGCACGAGGTTGCACTGCAAGGCAAAACGGCAGCACGCAGCACAGGGGGAGGGATGCACTGCAGTAGGACACAGTGGGGGGGAGTTGCCCCCCATGCCAGAGAACACCCCCCACAAAGTCCCAGCAGGGAAGTGGAAGCCCCTGGGTTCAGTCTAGGCCCCACTGCCTGTGCTTCTTGACCCGCCCACGCTGGCTGGGAACCTGCGGGAGTGACCAATGAGGGTGCAGGCATGCCCTTCAAGCTGTGCCCCCACATGACTCCCCCACCATTTCATCCTATTGCAAGCCCCTTCCCTACTGGGAATCTGTAGTGCAAACTGGGAGCTCAAATACAGCCTGACCCCTCCTCCTTACCTTGGCTTGGTCCCTTGTGGGGGGAGCGGGTGTCTCTGTCTTGGGGTGGGGGTGGGAGCTGTCAATCACAGCCAGGGGGAGGAGCTCTTGTGGGGGGTTCCCTCATCCTATCCTCATTTGCTCTTGGGGTCCCCCCCATCTAAGCTCCACCCACCTCCTGTACCCCTAGAGATCAGCCCCAAGCCTCTGGCATCCTCTGGCCTGATCCCAGGGCCCCCCTGGAACAGCTAGATCTCACCTCCACCCCCCCCCCGGGACTCCCTAGATCTCAGATCTTCCCCCCTGAATCCACCCTAGATCTCACCTACACCCTTATACCCCTTTGGGACCCCTAGATCTCAGATCTGGCCCCCTGGATATCCCTAGATCTCAAATCCACCCCTCTGACCCTAGATCTCACCTCTACACTCTGGGACCCCCTAGATCTCAGATCCACCCCCTGCACCCTCAGCTTTCTGCTCCGGGGCAGTGGAGGGGACCCCCCACCACCTTCTACCCTCCCACCTCCACCACATCACAGGACATTCCCCTTTTTCAAGCGCTCGGGGGCAGGGGGATCCCCCCGGACGCCTCGGGGGGCTCCAGCCGCAGCACTGCCCCCTCCCGCCCCAGCTCCCCCAGTGCCAGGCGCCCCCGCGTCCTCACCCCCGCCACGGCAGGGGTTGACAGCGGCATAGCCAAAGACACCAGGGAGGAAGGGCAGGGCTGGGCGCTTGTCGTCAGGCAGGACCATGTTCAAGGCCACGGGCAAGGTGAAGTTGTAGGGGTAGGCGGCCAGCAAGGGGTGCCCATACATGAGCGGGTACGGCTCGGGATAGAAGCTCACCTTGCCCTCCCCCACGGTGCCCGCAGGGACTCCGTCACCCCCCCCGGCTTTGCTCCCAGCCCCGAACTGGATGGCGCTGGGGTAGGCCACATAGGCAGCCTTGTCCTCCCGGCCCCGAGCCAGCAGCGGGAGCGGGGCCTCTTGCGCAGGGTACCGATCTTCCTCCTCCTCCTCCTCGTCCTCCTCTGCCAGCTTGGGTGCCGGCCCGGTGTGAGAGATGACGGGGTCCTGGAGGGACGCGGCCCGGCTAGTGCTGGCTGGTGGCTCTGGGGCAGGCGGCACAGCCAATGCCGGCAGCTCTGGGGTGGGCGGCGCAGCGGGTGTGGGGGCAAGGCCCAGGGCTGTGGGGCCTGCAGGTGCTGGCTCCCCGCTGGATGATGACACCTGCATCTCCTGGGTGGTCTCCTCCTTGATATCGGCTGGTGGTGCTGGTGCCAGGGGGGGCGGTGCTGGCGCTGGTGGCTCGGGCTTTTTGGAGTAGGCAATGACGGAGGCTGGGGTAGGTGGCGCAGCGTCACGGGGCTCGCCCTCGTGCCGCTTCATGTGGCGACTGAGGGCGGCTGCCGTCTTGCACACCTTGGTGCAGTGCCTGCACGTGAACTTGACCGAGGGCTTGCGGCCCACGCGGGGAGCTGGGGCCAGGGCAGGTGTGGGGGCATCCTTGTCCCCACTGCCGGGGGGGCGTCCATGGACCCGCTCGTGCTTCCTCAGCTTCTTGAGGGCTGAGAAGCGCTTGCCGCAAGCCCCACACGCGTGCTTCCACTCACCGCCGCCCCCCCGCACTGCCTTGTGAGGCGCAGCGGCCATCTTGGTGGCCATCTTGGGGTCCTCAGTTGCTGCCTCCTCCTCTTCCTCACCCACCTCGGGCTCCCCCCGCTTCATCCACCGCAGTGAGCGCAGCTTACGGCGCCACCGCGATGACTTCTTCACCTTGGGGACACCAGCGCCAGCCCCGCTTCCCCCTTTGCGTTTGGGCTTATAGCTGTAGTAAGGTCGCCACAGCTGGTCTTCAGCATCCCGATCACTGTCCTCCTCGCCGCTCTCATTGGCATAGCCGCGGGCTGGTGCCTCCAAGCGGGCAGTGGCACGGGGGGCTTTGTCCAACCGGAGGTCAGTCTCCGAGATGCGCCGCTTGACAATGGCTTCCTCCCCAATTCGCACCGTGATCTGGCACAGCGGTGCAGCACGGCTCTCTGAGGCTGCCCCTACATAGGCTGGCTTGGCCATGTATGTCATGGTCCGGCCAGGCCGGGGGCCAGAGCCTCGCGCCTTGCGCTGCTCTTCAGCCTCTTCCCCAGCTTCCTCGGCTGCCTTCTGGGCCTGGATGTAGTCCCTCAGCACCTGCTTCTTGATGGGCTTCACCGCAGCTGGCGCTGAGGCTGGCTCAGGCAGGAAGGCTGGCTCGGGCGGCTTGGTGTTGTAAGTGATGACGGATGGGGTCTGGACACCGCCAGCCGGAGCCACTGACGTGCTGTGCACAATGACAGAGGGCGCTGGGTGCCCGTAGGCAATGACGCTGGGGACGTCTGGGCCTCGCCGTGTGTCCTCAGGCACCAGCGTGGTGTCTTCCGGTGGCCCAGCTTGCTCAGCAGCTGGCGGCAGCAGGAACCGCCCGGCTTCAGTGCCTTCAGTGCCACCGAACACATCAGCCTGGTTCTCGGCCAGCCCCAAGGGCAGGGGACGGGAGGGCAGCAGGAGGGCATCTGACACCAGCCCCTGGCTGTAGGTCTTGTAGGGCCGCTTCTGGGACCGCATGGGCAGCAGGCGGTAGAGCTTGAGGGCATTAAGCTTGGGCTTGTAGCCGCCATTGGGGGTCTTCTCAGAGGAGATGAGCCCTGGGTTGATGCCATGGAAGGCCTTCTGGTGGGTCTTCAGATTGTAGTAGGTGACGAAGGTCTCCCAGCAGAAGATGCACTGGTAGCGGCGCTCACCGGTGTGCCACACCTCATGCTTGGTACGGTACTCAGCCAGGGCAAAGACCTTGTCACAGTAGCGGCAGGGGTACTTCCGCCGCCACGAGTGGACATTGGAGTGGCGCTTGAGGCTGGACAGGGTCATGTAGGACCTCTCGCACACGGTGCAGAAATAAATGAGGTGCCCATCCACCACCTTCACAAAGTGGTCCTGGTCGTAGTCCAACCGGGCCAGACCCCGAGACCGGAAGAGGAGGCTTTTCTTGGAAGACGCTGGCTTAGGGGAGGAAGGCGGTGGTGGCGGCGGTGCCGGAGGCACTGGCTCGGCAGCAGCTTCCTCAGTCTCCCGCTCATCTTCCTCAGTTGCTTCCCTGCAGAGGACTTCATGCGTCTGAAGTCGCTTGACATGGATGAAGGTCTTCCCACAGTGGCGGCAGGAGAGGGACCGCCGGGCCCGGTGCAGCTTGGCGTGGAGCCCCAGGGCAGCTGAGGTGGTGAAGGACCGGCTGCAGAGCCCACAAGTGTAGGCCCCGTGTGGTGCCGGGGAGGCCGGGGCAGGCGGCGGGTCCAAAGCTGCACTGCTTGGGGGCTCCCAGACGGCTGGCAGCAGGGCTCCAGTTGGCTCGGGCGGTCCCGTGCTGAGGGCGTAGAGGATCTTGGCTGTCTCGGCGTCACCCTCAGGGGGCTCAGCTAAGCGGGACGGGCACGTCAGGTCCACAGGGGAGGAGCAGGAGCGGGTGGAAGACACGGAGCCGGCACCAGTGCCATCGGGGCTCCAGCCGGCCCCACTCATGTCCCGTGGGGGGTCCAGGTCCTCCAGGCAGGAGATGCCCAGGCGGCGGCCCACAGCCCCGATCTCCTTGGCAGCCGCGGGGCTGGGCACGGAGAGGCGGGAGTTGTAGATGAAGTTGAGGACGTCAGAGAAGACACCGGCCTGGATGTCGGGGAGCTCCAGGACCTGGCCCGGCTGGCGCCCAGCTGACTCCTCGCTCAGCACCTCCTTGAAGTAGGGGCTGGAGGCGGCCAAGACGTTCTTGTGAGCCTTGAACTTGGTGTCCTCGGCAATGATGGTGACGTCACAGAACTGGCCACGCAAGCGCTGCTCATTCAGCTGCACCAGCAGGGAACTGGGGTGCCCAGCGTCCGCGACCTCCACGACGGGAGCCATGGTGATGCCACAGAGCTGTGGAGGGGAGGCGAGGGGAACAGGGGTGAGGGCGCAGAGCCTGAATGCCTGGGTTCATCCCCGCTCGTGGGCTGGGAGGTTGGGGTCGGGGGGAGCCCGGACGCCTGGGTCCCATCACAGCTCTGAGAGAGAGGCTCTGGAGAGTGAGACCAGGGTGGAAGGGACAAGAGCTGATGCCCAGATACTGGGTCCTATCCCAGGTCTGGGGGGAAGGGGTTGGGATCTGGTATATTAGAGGGTGGAAACCTGCACACCTGGGGGGGTTTTTTTTGGGTTTTTTTTTTTGAGTGGGGGGGCCTGGGTTGTACCCCAAGTTTGGGGCAGTCAGTCAGATCAGGCTTGTGGGGGGGCGGGGTTGTCTTTGTTGCCACGGAGGGCAGAGACCAGGGGTCATGCTTACTGCCATGTAGGCCAAGACCACAGGCTGAGTGTTTGGGGGCCAGACCCCAGGGTCTGGGGGCTACAGTCAGCATCAGCCAGGCACAGGGGGAGCGTCTCAGCTGTCCCAACCTACCCCAATTGCAGTCTAGGGTTCAATACAACTCAGAGGTATCAGAACTGGAGGCCACGTTTCTGGGAGCATCACAGCACTGATAACTGTCCCTCCCAGTTGGACCCTAAGGGGTTGTTGTCACAAGAGGTGTCAATCAGACCCAGCCGAGAGCCCTGATGGGGTTGTGCACAGGGACAGGGACACACATACACACATGCACCCATAGAAACGCACACGCGTACCGCACGCCGGGTGTTGGCAGCACAGCCGCTTGGGCACTCTAAGGGGTTAATTGTTGCAGTGGGGCAGAGTTGGCGCGAGTCCTGCTACCCCCGAGACCCTTGGGGCTGGATGTGTGTATGTGGGGGAGGAACAACACCCTGCTTCCCCCCCACTCCCCTCCCCCACCCCCAGCTCCGTCTGGGAGCCATTTTGCAAGTGGGTGTTCCCAGCTGGCAGCTAAAATGGCTGAAGGAAGTCGAGGCCCGTGCCAGCCGGGATTAGCACGGTTGCACCGCTCCCGGTCCCCATGCCCCCCCCAGGGAGTGCCGTTTGCCTCTTGAGCCTGGGGAAGGTAACTTGCGGAGGGGAGCTAGGCCCAGCCCCCCCACAAGCAGCCTGGCATGGGGGGGATATGGGCATTGTGGGGGGGTAATACTGTATGGGGGGGCTCAAAATGGGGGGGTCCCTCCACCCCACACTCATCCTGTTGCATTCACCCCTTCCTGGCTGGGCTGGGGGAGCAGGGGACAAAACACCCCCCCTAAAATGGGGGGGGGCATGGGGAGGGGGGGCATTTGTGGAGGGGGCAGGGCAACTGTAGGGGAACAAGTGGAAGGAGGGGTTGCTATGGTAATGGCTTGGGATGGCACCACTGGGGGGAGCGGGCTGTAGGCACTGGGGGTGTAGCTCCAAAGAGATTTATTAGGATCAACTACCCCACCAGGATCCTGAAGGGGTAAATGAAGATTTGAGGAGGGGTCATATCCAAGCCCCTCTTCCAATTTTGGGGTCCTCCTCAGATGTCTTCATATCCCATGCCCCCCACCCCTGCCCACCAGGACCCCCAAGATCAGGCCCAGCGCCACCTGGAGGAGAAAGCGAGTTTGTGCGGTCTCAGCCTCATTGTGGCTGTTTTGGGGACTAGGGTTGCCACAGACACAGGACGGAAGGTTCTGGAAGGGCCTGAGGGCCATTCTAGGCCTAGCCTGGCCTAGTGTTGCCATGGAGGCCGGCAGGGCAGGTTCTAGAACACCCTGGGGGGATGGTGTGGGCCCAGCCTGGCATTGGCATGGCAACGGGACCAAAAGGTTCTGGAATGGCTCATGGGGGTTCAACACCTGGCCACTGTCACCATGGAGCCTCACAGAGAGAGTTCTAGAAGGGCCTAGGATGGGGTTAGGCCCAATTGATATCACCATGGAGACCCAGGGAAGGTTCTAAAAGGTTGTTCCAGACTCAACCCTCAACAGAAGGTTGTAGAAAGGCTCGGGAGCCATGTTGGATCTGGCCAGCATTGCCATGGGGACCTAAAGAGAAGGTTCCAGAAGGCCTGGGGAAGTGGCCTGGGGGTGCAGGGAGACGCACATTAACTGTTCTAACCCCAGCCCCGGTGTTGTTATGGAAACCGAGAAAGGGCAGGGTGTCGCATTGTTATGGTGCCTGGAGTGTTGGGAGGGGAGAGGGTCCCCTTACCTGTAAGAGGAGACCTCATGGGCCACGTGGTCGCGACGCCGCGGCTGCAACCCCGACACAACGCGCTGCAGAGAGACGCCAAGAGTCAGTCGCCGCTCTGGATCCTGGGGTCCTGTCCCTGCTGGGGGGGAGGGGGTGGGGGTGGACAGCCAGGACACCTGGGATCTCTCCCTGCTTTGGGTGGGGAGGAGAGCACGGGGTGATGGGGCACTCCTCCCAACCTAGACCCTCACTCACTGCTGGGGAAAGTGAGGCAGGGTGAAGTGAGGCTTATGGAGGACAGCAAAGCCAGGGCTAAGAACCCAGGAGTCCGGGAAGTTGGGGACGGGGGCGCCCGCCCATCTCAACAGTAACAAAAACCTCATTCATGTGTTCTGGGAGGAACCCGGGGTCGGGAGGGGAGCAGGTACTTGTCACCAGCCCCCATTGTACAAGCTTCCACCAACAGTCGGAGGAAGACCCCAAAAGCTGGGGGAGGGGCAGACACCTGCGACTCCCACATGCCAGCCTGTGCTCCAGGGGGAGGGTCCTGGCAGGGAAACCGAGGCAGGGGGGCTTTTTGGTAAAGCAAGGCAGAGAACCCAGGAGTCCTAGCTCCTAGTCCTAACCCCCAAGACCCCACTCCCCTTCCCAGCATCAGGGAAAGAACCCAGGTGTCCTGGCCTCCACCCCTGCTTGCCCCCCAAGACCCCCCTTGACAGAGTCAGGGAAAGAACCCAGTCATCCAGGCTCCCAGCCCCGACGGCTCTAACTCTCCCACTAGACCCCACTCCCCTCCCAGAGTCAGGGAAAAAGAACCCAGGTGTCCTGGCCCCGTCCACGCCCCATCCTGTACCAGAGCCATACGGTGAGGATCACGTGTCACCGTTTCGGTGCCTCTGCTCCCAGCCCTCCTCCCCCCGACTGTAGGGAGCGGGATCAGGCCCCCGGCCTGCAAAATTCACTGCGTCAGCCGAGCTCACGCTGTAGTCAGCGTGATTTCCACTCCCCCCCTCCCCCCACCGTGTTTCCGGAGAGGCTGTGATGTCAGCTAGATTAGCGGCAAGAGGTGCAGCAAAAAAAAAAACCAAACCAACAAAAAACCCCACATAACAACGTAGCCAGGAATGAAATTTCAGCCCTGGGCCACTGCGACTGACAGCCTATAACGGGGTAGCGTCATCCTTGCAGCATGGCAGATCGGGGCAGGCAGGTCATGGGGACAGGTTGAGGTCACTGGGGTATCTGTGTCAGGATACCAGATACGCCTGTGCCCGCTGGGGAGGGGAGGAGGGGGAGATTGTAGGAGAACTGGCAGATGGATCCAGGAGACAACTTGTATCCCAAGTAGTCAGGCAGGATGGACAGTGCATCATGGCCATGCTTAGATGTGTCTGGGGTAAGAGGTGTGATCCCAGAGCTGTTCTAGATGCCCTGGAGGTCTAGAACAGCTGGAAGTGATCAGTATATCACAGCCATGCTCTGATGTGTCTGGGGTACATGGTATGCCCCAGGTACAGTCAGATGGAGTGGGTGATGTCTCAACTACGTGGATGCATCTGGGAAATGGATTGGGTTCCCAGAGCTTTTTAGACCCCACCCCTGCAGGTCTAGAACAATCAAAAGTGATCAGTATATCACAGCCAGGCTCTTATATGTGTGTGGTGTATGTGGTGTGTCCCAGGTAGTCAGATAGGCAGGGTGGTGTCTCACAGCCACACACAGATGCATCTAGCACATGGGTTGTGATGTCAAAGCTGTTCTAGACCCCCTGGAGGTCCAGAACAGTCAGATGGGATCAGTATATCACAGCCACGCTCTGTCTTGGGTACACAGTGTGCTCTAGATACAATCAGACAGGGTGGGTAGGACATCACAGCTATACTCTGACATGTTGAGGGAAGAGGTCTGCTCTACATACAGTCAGATGGGATGGGAGGAGAATGGTGTACCCCAGCTACACTGATGTATCTGGGGTGTGTTAAGTTTCCCAAGTACAGTCTAACAGGGTTGACAGTTACATTCAGATGTGTCTGGGGCACATTGTAGCCAGATGGGGTGGATGGTATATCCCAGCCACACTCCAATTGATCTGGGGGATATTTGTTCCAAATATACACGGAGGTCATCTGAGGCGGTATATTGAAGTTACACCTTGATGCACGTGGGGCATGCATTGTATTTCCGCTAGAGGCAGAAGTGGTAAGACCTAATTAGAGCAGTGGTTCTCAAACATTTTTTTTCATGGACCACTTGAAAATTGCTGAAGGTCCTGGCAGACCACTTAATCTCCATCGTCAAAAAAAAATAAATGAAGCGCAGGGCCAAGTACAGATATTCTCGACTGGTCCGCAACCTTTCTGCAGACTACCTGAATGGACCTTGCAGACCAGTGATGGTCCACAGACCACAGTTTGAGAACCTCTGACTTAGAGGAAGGTGTATCCTAATTACACTGTAACGTAGGGGTGGGCAAAATGTGCCCCATGGGCCAGATGTAGCCCACCAGACCATTCTATCCAGCCCTCAGGGCCCCTAAAAAGTTTAGAAAAGTAATATTTATCTGCCCCTGGCTGCCTGTCATGTGGCCCTCAATGGCTTGTGAAAACTCAGTAAGCAGGCCTCTGCCTGAAATTATTGCCCACCCATTCTGTAATGTAACTGTAGTATCCCAGGTACAGTTAGAAAGTATCAGATATGTGCAGGTGGGGAAGGGTGTAGTGTGTTACAGCTACTCAGCTGTAACAGGTGTGTTAGTCACTGGTACAGTCAGAGATACAGGAAACAGGGGAAGATGGCTTACAGCACACCACTCATGTCATGGGTGTGTTCTGTGTCCCAGGTACAGCTGGAGGCCATCAGGGATGAGTGGAAAGGTGCATCACAGCTACGCTGTTACATCCATGTGCCTAAGGTATAGTCCCCATCAATCAGAGATCAGGCAAGGTGACTCCAAGATGAACATGGGCCGACAATGCGAGGTCACGGTCGGCAGGTCTGACCAGATCCTATCGTGCATCCACAGGTGCATCTCAAGTAGCGCCAAGGAGGTGATCCTCCCCCTCTACGCGACACTGGCCAGACCACAGCTGGAGCACTGTGTCCAGTTCTGGGCACCGCACTGCAAGAGGGATGCGGACAGCATTGAGAGGGTCCAGAGGAGGCCACCTGGATGACCTGGGGACATCAGGGCAGACTCCATAATAAGAGGCTATGGGACCTGAACCTGTTCAGACTTCACAAGAGAAGGCTGAGTGGGGAACTGGTGACCATCTATAAACTCACTAGGGGGACCAGAAGGGTTTGGGGGAGACCTTTTTTCCCCTTTGGGATAACAAGGAATAACGGCCACAAGTTGTTGGAGAGTAGGTTTAGATTAGACATCCATAGGCACTACTTCACAGTCAGGGTGGCTAGGATCTGGAACCATCTTCCAAGGGAAGTGGTGCTGGCTCCTATCCTGGGGGTCTTTAAGAAGTGGCTCAATGCCTACATGGCTGGGGTCGCTTGAGCCCAGTTTCTCTCCTGTCCAGGCAGGGGGTCAGACTTGAAGATCTGCAAGGTCCCTTCTGACCCTACTTCTATGATTCTATGAAGGTGTATCACAATGAGGTACAATGAGACTGTGTTTGTACCGTGACTCTGGTATAGGACAACAGGGCCAGGATGCCTGGGTTCTTTGCAATAAGGTTGTATTAGTGAGGCTGTCTGACATCAGTTAAAGTCTGACATAATGGGGTTGCACCAATGAGGTCACAGGTGACTTATAAGAGCAGGTACACTCTGTTATAACTAGGGGTGTACGTGTCAGGTGATGTAGGAAGGGGGTACTTGCGACAGACACCACATGATGTGACACAGGCTGACATCACTGAAGTGTAGGAGATGGGGGAGGCGGGGGCTGTCTGATGGGGGCTTCCCAACAGAAGTGTCATGAATCTAGGTGTGTGGCTTCCAGGTGTATGTATGTTACTTTGTATGGGAGAGGTACAATTGGATGTCATGAGGGTGGGGAAGTGCGTGTCAGGTCATGTTAACACTGATATAAAACAGTGGTGTGTGTGACAGGTACAGGAGCAGGGTATGCGATTGGCACAGTGTGACATTGCTGGGAGGTATGTGATGCATACAGTCGGACACACACGGCTCATTCAGGGGAGTATGTGATTTGTATACTGACATACACTTTGATGTAACTGGAAATACGATGCGTGCATGCAATGTGCTGTAACTGGGGGCGGGGGGTATGTAACAGGCACATTGTAACATAATTCAGGGTGTGCAACTGCCTAAGGGCTTGTACAATCATGTCACAGGAGTGGAGTAAGTGATGTAGCGTGTGATGAAAAAAGCTGACGTAGGGTATGACATGTAACTGGAGAGCATGTAATATATGTGGTACAATGTAACTGGAAGGGGTATGTGATGGAGGTGCATGTGTACAGCGTGATGTAACCAGAAGGGCTTAGATGACACAGTGAGCTATAACTGGGGGGCGTGATGCATATAGTGTGATGTAGCAGGTGAGGGGGTATTGGATACCTACAGTCTGGCATCACTGGTGGTGCCCGTGATAGGTACAGCCTGACTAAAAGGGTGTATGTGACAGGTACAGTGTGATGGAAATGAGGGATAAACGCAATGCGCACAGTGTGACATCACTGGGGTTATGATGCGTACAGCACAATGAAACAGGAGGGGTATATGTAATAAGCACAGTCTGGCATACAGAAGCAGGGGTGTCAATAGGGCTGTGCATGTCGGCTGTGTATCATACAGGTCTGTGATCACATGCTTGTGAAAAGGAGGGTTGTGTGTATAGCCATGTGACATGCTGTGTTGTGCATGGGTGTGTAGATAGGTTCACCTCCCCTCATCTCTATCACAACGTACCTATTGTGTACACCCATTCTGTCATGTCACAAGTACAACCAGACAGCACCAGAGGGGCACATATGATGTGTACAGCATGAGTGCCCATGACATGTACAGCCAGGTGTCAATGGGGACAGGGAGGCATGCATCACAACCATGCTGTCAATCAGAGGCTACAATACTGCCCCTGACCAGGGATTCAGAGATATTGGTTGTAGCCACATTGTCAATAGGAGGCTACAGTACCCCAAAATGTCCCAGGACAGGGATTCAAGGGTATCTGTTATAGCTGTGCTGTCAGTTGGAGGTTACAGCATTCCCGCCTGACTCTGAACGTCCCAGGACAGGGAGGAAACCCAGGTGTCCAAACTCCAAACCCCATACTCACTCCCTGCAACACCCACAGACAAACAAAAAGATGCCGTTATGGACCCCTTCCCCCCCCAGCAAAGCATGCTAGCCTGCCAGGACCCAGGACCTGAGTCCAACTGTCCCCACAGCAACAGCTAATGGCCTGTCTAGCAGCACAGGAAACCACACACCCTTAGTTGCCAGGGAAACCCTCAGGTCCTGGAAGGGGAAAAACTAACACCTGGTTGGGAAAGGTTACCCCCCATCCCCAAATATTTATGGAGCATGGGGGGACCTCCCACCCTGTGTCATGCTCTACCCAAGCCAATCGAGGTGCAGGGAATGAATGCATCAGGCTCACCTGGGTGACCATTGGCTGAGCTGGCAGTGATGTCATAAGGCCCCTTCCTATGTCAGCCCTGTGATAAGAGTTAAAGAAACAGCCCCCTTGAGAAGGCCTGGAGGGACTACACACACATGTCCAAATACACACAACCACACAGAACCCAGGTGTCTGGGATGCCCCACACACACACACAAAACATAGGCATCCAGGAGACACACATACACACACACAGAGGTACCCAGGATGTGCATGCATGCATGCACGCACATACACACACAACCCAGGCATTCAAGGAGGACACAAGCACACCACTCCCCACACACATCCCAGGTATCCCAGACAAACACAAGCATGCATACATACACACACAAACATGCAGAACCCAACCGTCCAGGAAGAACACACAAGTACACACACACACAATCCATACATCCAGGATAGACACCCCCCTGCAAGACCTAAGCGTCCGGGATAAGGACACACATACATCCCCCCCAGGTGTCCAGTACAGGCACAAACACACACAAGCAGAACCCAGGCATCTGTGATGGAAACAGACACAGACACAGAGGACCCAGGTGTCAGGAACAGACCCCCCGCCCCAGAATGCAGGTATCTGGCGCGCGCACCGCCCCCCAGGACAGACACACACATACATGCAGCGCCAAGGGGTCCTGGACAGGCAGGCAGGCAGGCAGACAGACACACACAGAGCTAGAACCCAGACAACCAGGACAGCCACAAACTCACACACTCACAAAACCCAGGTATCTGTGATGGATGAACATACACAGGATCCAGGCATCCATGCAGATGCATGCCCTCCTCCTCTCCCTCTCTCACTCACACAGGCATCCATGATAGATGTACTTACGCGTGCACACACACACAGAGAACTAAAGCATCTGGGACAGACAGCTGTACACACACATAACCCAGCATCAAGGATGCACAGTGCACATGCAACACACACATGCTCTCGATGATGTACACGCATGCATCACGAGCGCATAATCATGCGCCTAGACAGTGAACACCTGCACTGGTACCCCTATAAACACAAATCCACAAGCACACAATCATAGCGGTATATACTGTACACACACAGCTCTACCAACACACAACCACAAACCTGTACTGTACATGCCTGATGCATGCACACTTGCACACGCTTTCATTCACCAGCACAGAAGCATGGGCCTGTGCAGTTACCTGTACACCACCCCTCCTCCAATGCACACAACCCTACCAACACACACATCCACACTCCCATTCACAAATGCACCATCATGGACCGGTGTGGTACACACCTGATGTGTGCACATTTGCCCACACACTCAGATACGCAAATACACAGTCACTCCTGTACAAACAAGGCACACAACCTACTGACACACATGTGTACGTGACTGCAGGCCTGTTTTGTACCCACCCCTCAATACACCCACACATGCTCTAATTCACAAACACACAACTGTAGTGTGTGCCATACATACCCAATGTGTATACCCTGGTGTTGCAGACTGTATACACTCCCCTTCAACAAATACACAACCGTAGGCTTGCTAAAACATTCCCCAACAGTCACACGTGCTAACCCCCATACACACACCTGCTCATAACTGTATACATGTATTCACATGCACCCATACACATACACATGCACACATGTCCCACACTCATATACATACTGCTCCCCTACACATATATGCATGCCCCCACGCATGCGTATGCAGCCCCCAACACATGTATTCACATAAAAAAATTCCCATCTGACACACACATATGCACACGTGCACCCCCATCCCACACAGGTACATATATACATATACATCCCACATATCTGTGTGCACATGTACTCACATGCTCTGCACCCTACCCCCCAGTCATAAGCCTATGCCTCACATGCCATGTGCACCTCACCAACACACACACACACAACCCAGAACCCAGAAATCTGGGACAGACAGACACAGATGCACATAATTGTGTGCTTGTGCAGTACACACCTATGTGCACACTCGTTAACACACCCAGATACACAAGTATACAATCACAGGCCTACATCTGGTACTTGCACGTGTCCTCACCCCCACATGTCCACATCCCTGCACACACATTGACACAACCCCACACTAACAACCCCATACACACTCACCTGCCCACACTCACCCCTGTACACACTTATCTGCCCACAGTGCATGTGTCCTCACATGCAGCCATTTCCCCTGGGCATGCACAAACAAAGAGCATGCACACCCTCACACGCAGAGCAGGCATGTCCTCACATGCACTCACACCCCCGGCACATACCCACACACACAATGCACACATCCTCACACGCACAGGGCACGTGTCCTCACATGCACCCCCAACCCTGCACATTGCCCCCCCAGTGCATGTCCTCACACGCGCAGTACACACATCCTCACGTACACCCATACCCCTTTCCACATGCACACAGTGTGCACACGTCCTCACAAACACAATGCACGTGTCCCCACAGGCACCCACACCCCCTGCACCCAAGCACACACATGCACATGTCCTCACACACACAGTGCATGTCCCCCCACAGGCAAACACCCCCCTTACACACAAAGAGACACATATCCTCACAAGCACAGCCTATGTGTCCCCAGACAACCATACCAACTGCACACAAGTAGACACACATGTTCTCACACACACAACATGTATCCCCACAGGCACCCACACCCCCTTGCATGCAAGCTTGCACACACACACATACGCACAGCATGTGTCCCCACAGCCACCCCCCCCTCATACACGAACACACAAGCATAGGGCACATGCCCTCATGCGCACGGCACACATGTCCCCACAGCCAAGTACCCCCCTGAACATTAGGACACACATCACACGCACAGCACATGTCCCCCCGCAGGCCCCCACCCCCTCGCACGCACAGAACACGTCCTCAGGCAGCCCCAGCTCAGTGGCAGGGAAGGCCTGGGCTGCAGGCCGGGCCATGTGTCAAGCCTGGAGCGAACAAGCCTCCTCCACGCGTCACTGCCAGGACATCTGGAATGTCTTAGGCGCGCGCCTGGCCCAGAGCCACTCCCCTTGCCCCCGAGGCCAACCACCGTGGCACGGCATGGCCTAGGGGAGAGGGGGCAGTTATACACAGCCATGACTCACCCCAGAGCTGGCTGCATTGAGGGGTACTTGTTATACACAGCTGCTCTGCCCCAGAGCTGGCTGCTTCTCTGCCCTGGGGCAGAAGGGCCTGTTATACATGGTTGTGACCCACCCTAGACAGAGCTGGCTGCATCTTGGCTTGTGTTGTGGGGTAATTAAGCCTGTGGTGAAGGCTCCTACCTCTTGGGGCCACTGGGCTCCATGACAGAGGCCTGGGTCTCACACTCTCACACACAGAGCTGTGTGGGGATACAACCATCTGGTGATGCAGCCACTTCTGGGGTAGGGCTGGGCTGGGTAGAACAGGGCCCCCTTGCCTGGGGCTCTCCCTGTGCACCAGCATGCACATACGTGTGCATACACACACTAAAATACCGGTGATGGAAAACACACATACACACACATACACTCAACAGCCTGTGATGGAAAATACACACATCCTACCCTGGGATACACACGCACATAGAGCAAGCATGTCAAGATTTACACACCCACCCACGCAGTGCCCTCAGCTGAGAAACACAAACACACATGAAAGCAAACACAGACACGGGCATAGCACCCCATGCTAAGAGACCCCCCCCCGCAAAACTAAGGGACAAACAGACCCCTCCCATGCTAACACTCGGCCCCCCCACCGGAGATACACACACAGACACAGACAGGACAACATGCCAGAGACCTCCCCACCACAACCCTGCTGCAGAGTGGTCAGGGTGTTTCTCTCTCTCTCTCTCACATGTGCGTGCACACACACACACACACACACACACACACGCACACCCCAGCCTATCCCTGCCCCCTCCCAGGCCTGGGGCCCCTCAAAGGCAAACACAACCACACCCCCCCTGCCTGCACTCCCTCCCTCCCTGCACAGCAACAACCAAACACAACACCATCCACTCACAACGGCCCTCCCCCCAGACAACAACATCCCCCCAAGGCTCCCCCACAACACAGCAAACGGTGCCACACACCACCACAAATGTAGCCCACACAACATTGTGCCCTCATGAATGCAGGATGGCAATCACACAGGCCTGTACACAACAGCGCATGCACACACACACAACTATACACGAGTCCCACATGCAACACCACACTCGCAGTCCCCCACACCACGCACACACAGTCCCACATACAATACCACACACAGCCCCCCTACATAGCACCGCACCATACACACAGCCCCTCACAACACCACACATGCACAATCCTCCTGCAATACCACTTGAGCACAGAGTCCCTCCATGCACACAAAATGCCACGCACACAGCCTGACACAACGCCACGCACCACTACACCTCCACACACAGCCGCATGCACGCACACACATACCCCATCACTGTGCACGAGCCTATAGCACCCTGGAGATAACTACCGCACACGCAGATGCACAACAGCACTGCACACATGGCCAGAAACACACTCACGTCATCCTTGTGGCATTGCGCACATACACAGACCCAGCAACACGCACGCACACCCAGCAACACGCATGCACACCACGCAACCAGAACGGCACAGGCAATGATATGCACCTGCCATCACAGCAGTGCACGCACACACATGCCACCTTTCCACACACAACCAGAGGACACACATATATGCACGTCACCAGAGCAGCATGCAGTCTCTCACACACACACACACACACAAAGGACAAGAGTGATGCACATACCCCCTTTGCACCACACACCCACAGCAGCACACATGCATGCACATATGCAGCACACATACATGCATGCACACACAATCCCACAGCACACACATATATGCAACACCACCAGAGCAACTCACACCCCCACAACACCAAAGCAGTGCACACACACACATATGCAACACAGACACATACAGCTAAGCAGCACACACACACGCATGCACATACACACACAGGTATGCCAGCCTGACATGCTCACGCCAGCCAAACCCCCGCAGGCCCAACATCGACACAAGTCCTCGGAGCCAGACTGTGTGAGTGTGCACACCCTTTTTTCCTCTCTTTCTCTTTCTCGCACACACAACTGCACAGGCCTACCGTTAATTAACCCCCCAAAGGACCCCACAACTTGGGCACGGGGGTCACAAACAGCCGCCCCCAAGCCGCCTGCACCCCCATACCTGCCCCTCGAAGGCCTCCAACAACAACTGGCCTCCAACAACAGCCCGCTTGCCTGCTTGCGGGGGGGGAGGCGGGGTGTGTAAGGGGTGTGTACCAGTGGGAAAGAGGTGGGGAGCTGTGAGTGCTGGGTAATATGGGGGTGCGATGGGGAGGGGCGGGGGACGAAAGTCAGGGTTGGGTGAGGGGTGTGAGAAGGTGCGATGGTACCCGAGGGCTCTCAAGGGTTTGGGGGAGGGGTTGTAGGGTGTGTGGAGGGGTACAGGGTGCAGGCGTGCATGCAGGGTGTGCATCAGGGATGCAGGGGGTGTGGGCTAGTGAGTGAGGGGTGTATGGGGGTGTGCCAGGGGTGCATGGGGTGAGTGAGGGTGTGTGTGAGGGGTGTGTGGGATGAGCCAGGGATGTATGAGATGACAGGAAGGGGTGTGTGAGAGGTGTATGGGATGAGCGAGGGGGTGTGGAAGGGATCTAGGGGCTGTGCGAGGCGTGTAGATGTGTGAGGTGTGCATGGGATGAGTGATGCAGTATGTGACAGGTGTAGGGGGTGTGTAAGGGGTGCATGGGATGAGTAAGATGGTGTGTAGGGCACAGGGTGACAGGCATGCACAAGAGGTGCAGGTGCCAAGGTGAGGGGCGTCTGGGACGAGATAAGCGTGTGAGGGGGCGTGTGAGGAAAGGGGTGTCTGGGATGCAGGGGTGTCCATGTGGGGGGGTGACAGCGAGCAAAGGCTGTAGGGGGTGTGAGAGGGGTACAGGGCAGGCAGTGACAACGTGTGAGGGGTGCAAGACAGACATGCGAGGGTGCGCACATGAGGGGTACTGGGGGCGGGGGGGTGGTTTTGGGGCAAATGTATGGGTCGGGGAGGAAAATAAGGGGGCACCTACTGCAGAGTTAACCCTTCAGGGGCAGGGGTTGGCAGACCCCCCCCCCACTGATGGGGGAGCTTCAGATGGGGGGGAAGGCACCTGGGGGAAGGGCTTGCAGATGTGGGGGGTCCCTGCTGATAAGGGGTCCGAGAGCTGGGGAGCAGGGCTTGGAGATCAGGGTTGGGTCCCGTGGCAATTAGGGGGGCCTGCAAATGGGGGGATCTGAGACTTGGAGCTTGTAGATCTAGGGGGCTGTCAATCAGGGGGTCCCCTGCAAATTGGGAGGGGGGCTCAGAGGGTGGGGCTTGCAGATCTAAGGGACCCTGCCAATCAGGGGGTCCCCTGCAAAGGATGTGGGGCAGGGGCCCACACATGTGGATCTTGGGGGGGGTTCCACCAATCAGGAGGTCCCCTGCAGATGAGGGGGGGGCCAGAAAGCTGGAGGTGGGGCTTGCAGACCTGGGAGAGTCCCCCCTGCTAATGGGGGATCAGGGGCAGGGCTTGCAGGGGGGACTGCCAATCAGGGGGTCCCCTGCACATGGGAGAGGGGCAGGGGGCAAGGCTTGTCAATCTAGGGGGGTTTTGGCAGCCAGGGGTCCGCTGCAAATGGGCAGGGGGTCAGGGGGCGGGGCTTATAGGGGGAGGGCTGCTAATCAGGGGTTCCCCTGAAGGGGGATGTCAAAAAAACTGGGGGCGGGGCTTGCCGACCTGGGAGAGTACCCCTGCAAATGGGGGGTCAGGGGGCAGGGCTTGAAGGGGGTCTGCCCCCCTGCACATGGGAGGTGGGCAGGGGGCGGGGCTTGTCAAGCTAGGGGGGTCCTGGCAATCGGGGGGGGTCCTCTGCAAACGGGGAGGGGGTCAGGGGGCGGG
>JAGPOW010002431.1:14282-37088 GCA_030014935.1 Caiman crocodilus | reverse complement strand
CGCCCCCCCCCCCCCCCCCCCCCCCCCCCCCCCCCCCCCCCCCGCCCCCGCCCCCCCCCCCGTGTGGGGGCAGCTGGCGGTACCCATGTGTGGGTATGGGAGTGTCTGGAGTGGGGGTGCCCATGTGGAGGTGGGGGCAGAGTTTAGCTGGCTGGGGTGCTCGTGCATGGGTAAGGGGGTGTGTCTGGGGTGAGGCTCGGGTTGCCTACAGGTGGGGGGGGGTGCCTGGCGTGGGTGGTGCCAACAAGGGGTGGGGGGAGAGCCTTGTGCAAGTGGTGAGCAGAGGAAGGCTGCCTGCCTGGGGTTGTAAATAAGGGGGAGTGCAGGGCCTGTGGGGACCATCTGACCTGTGCCCCTTTCCCATTCCCTGCAAAGGTGGAACCTGGTGCAGTGCCCAGCTATGTCTGATATGTCCCCCACTCCCCCTCCCCCCCCAGGGCCATGGTGGGTGCGGGCGCTACCAGCCGCGCATCCGACGCGTGGGGCTGGAGCTGTACGCGGAGTGGAAGCATGTGAATGAGGACTCGCAGGAGAAGAAAATACTGCTGAGCCCTGAGCGGGTGCATGAGATCTTCAAGCGTATCGCGGATGATGAGTGCCTGGTGCTGGGCATGGACCCCAAGTTTGCCCGGCCTGAGTGGATGGTGTGCACTGTGTTGCCTGTGCCCCCGCTCTCTGTGCGGCCTGCCGTCGTCATGCAAGGCTCGGCCCGCAACCAGGTGAGGACCGGGCAGGGGCAGTGAGTTTGCCCACAGGGACTCAAGATCCTGGATGCTTGGGTCTTCCCCCTGATCTGAGATGCGGGCACAGGTCTGGTGGGGGTGGAGCCCAGACACATGGGGTCCAGATCAGCACTAACACCACGCCCCCATGTTGCCAGGATGACCTGACCCACAAGTTAGCTGACATAGTGAAGATCAACAACCAGCTGCGGCGCAATGAGCAGAATGGGGCAGCTGCCCATGTCATCGCCGAGGACGTCAAGCTGCTGCAGTTCCACGTGGCTACCATGGTGGACAACGAGCTGCCTGGCCTGCCCCGGGTGAGCCAGGGTGCCAGGCATGCTGGGATAGGGGCTCTGGGGTGAGGCAGGGCATGCTGGGACAGGGACTGCTGGGGCAGGATGGAGGATGCTGGGATACACCCTGTGGAGGCCAAGACAGGCTGGGATAGAAACTCTGGGGGTTGTGAGGGGATGTGAAAGACCTGCTGAGATAGGAGTCCCTGGGATGGGGGAATGTGTAAGGGGCCTCCAGCCCTTCTCCGGTGGACAAAACATGCTGGGATATAGCCCCAGCCCTAGTGAGTAGTGGGGCCTGCTGCAAGAGGCACCCTACTGCCCTAAGGTGCTGCATTGCATGCTGTGATAGGTCTGCAGCTGTGCTGCATGCAAGGGGGGGCGGTGCTGCATTGCATGCTGGGATTTGCTCCCTGCCAGACGGCAGTGTTAACCCTCTCCTCACTGTGCCCCCCCTTCTCCCCCAGGCCATGCAGAAGTCAGGGCGGCCCTTGAAGTCCCTGAAGCAGCGGCTGAAGGGGAAGGAGGGCCGTGTGCGTGGGAACCTCATGGGCAAGCGCGTGGACTTCTCGGCCCGCACTGTCATCACGCCTGACCCCAACCTGAGCATTGACCAGGTGGGCGTTCCTCGCTCCAT
Organism: Caiman crocodilus; assembly: GCA_030014935.1. Lineage (NCBI taxonomy): Eukaryota > Metazoa > Chordata > Crocodylia > Alligatoridae > Caiman > Caiman crocodilus. The sequence continues at coordinate 35,433 of JAGPOW010002431.1, read as the reverse complement.
CGCCGCCAACATGACCTTCGCAGAAATCGTCACTCCGTTCAACATTGACAGGTCTGGAGCTGGGGAGGTGGGAAAGGGAGGGGTCTCCGATGGGGGTGCCTTGAAGGCTGGCAGTGGGGAGTGAAGGGTCAGATGGACAGTGCAAGGGGCGGGGGGGTACCTGGAGGCTGTATTGGTGCTGAGGGAAAAGCAGGGGTGCCCCTGGGGTGTGGGGTGGTTATGAGGGGTCCCTGGAGGGTGCCAAGGTGAAAAGGGGGATCCCTGGGGGTTGCAGGGGGTGCTGAGGAGAAATAGGGGCATGCTAAGGGGAAATGGAGTACTCTGTGGGGGGGGGCTAGGGGGCTGCTGTGGGGAAGTAGGGGGTCCCTAGGGGCTAGGGGAGTGCTGAGGGGAAAATGAGGGGTCCCTAGGGGCTGAGGGGGATAGGGCTAAAGCTAGGGGTCGGTCTGAGGGTTAGTAGGATGAAGAGGGGGTCCTCAGTAGCTGTGATAGTGAAAGGGACTAAAGAATAAAGAGGGGTCCATAGGGGCTGCGGAAGGATGAAGCAGGGGGTCTCTGAGGGCTGGGAGGGGAGGTGGAAAGGAAGGGGAAAAGGGGAGGGGTGAAGCTGGGGGAAGTCCCTGGTAGCTGGGAGGGATGGGGTGAAAAGGGAGGACTGGGATGAGGGATGAGTGGCAGGGAGGTGGGAGTCCAGGGGGTTGGTGGGGGGAGGGGTGTAGGGGCATGGAGGCACCCTGGGGGTATGGAGGGGGGGGCAGATCCCCAGGGCACTGGGGCCACTATGAGACTGTCCTGGGGTGCAGGACGGTGTGGGGAGGGGGCTGACAGCCCCTTCCCTGTGCGCCCCCCACCCCTAGGCTGCAGGAGCTGGTGCGCCGGGGCAACAGCCAGTACCCTGGGGCCAAGTACATCATCCGGGACAATGGTGACCGCATTGACCTGCGCTTCCACCCCAAGCCCAGTGACCTGCACCTCCAGATTGGCTACAAGGTGAGGAGGGGGCTTGTCCCACTGGGGGAGGGGCTGAGGGGGGGTCCCCAGTGCCTGTGTGGTGGGGGGGACGTGTCTGGGATGGGGTGAAGCTCACCACTCCTTTTTTGGGCAGGTGGAGCGCCACATGTGTGATGGGGACATCGTCATCTTCAACCGGCAGCCTACGTTGCACAAGATGTCCATGATGGGCCACCGAGTCCGCATCCTGCCCTGGTCCACCTTCCGCCTCAACCTCAGGTACCACGGGGACACAGTGCTCTCCTCCTGGCTCTGCCTCACTCGGCTGCTGAGGAGGCAGCTTGGGTGTCTGGGATATCCAGCTCAAACGTGGCCCACCCCAGAGCTGGGTGCATCTTGGGTCCCATTATACGCAGCCACCAAGACTGCCCACCACAGAGCTGGTCACACTTCCTGTCCCACTATACTCAGTTGCCAGCATCCCAGCCCCCGGTGCCTCCCAGAAGGCACCAGGACTGCCTGTCAGGTTGCCGACATTTATTTTTAACACAAGACATTTATCGGAATTTAAGTCCCTTCCCCTTCTTAGAGACCCGGCTCCCCCTGGAAAACTGCTCAGACAAATTGTTTTGGAAACATCAGATACAAAAAGGGCAAGATTTCCCCCAAAACCTGGGCCTTTATTTGCAAGGTGGGCCCTCGGGTGTCCCCTCACCTGCTGCAGGGTGGGGGTGAGGTCTAGCAGGTTTAGAAGCCTGTCTTGTCATGGTCCTCTGAGGTGAGGGTACTTCACACCCATGAGGTGCTCCTCAGAGCCATGAGCGATGTCTAGTGGGTTTAGAAGCTGGCCATGGTCTTGTCCTTTTGAAGAAGGTGCCTCACCCCCATGAGGTACCCCTTATTGCTTTGGGCGAGGTTTAGTGGGTTTAGACCCCTGCCTTGCCCTTGTGCTCTGAGAAGTTACCTTGCACCTCACCTAGACCCACAGGCACCCCTCAGAGGGTTAGCCTAGTAGGTTTGGAAGCCTACCATGCTCATCGCTCCCCAAGGAGATACCTCACACCTATGAAGCACCCCTCAGAGCCATGGGGTAGGCCTAGTGGGTTTAGAAACCTGCCTTGCTCTTGTCCTCTGAAGCGAGTGTCACTCACACCCATGGGTTGGGGTGCAGGTGAGACCTGGCTGGTATGCAGCCTTTTCACCACCTCCTCCCTCATGCGACTGCTGGCTCCCACCCCCTTTCCAGCGTGACAACCCCCTACAACGCCGACTTTGATGGAGACGAGATGAACCTGCACCTACCACAGTCACTGGAGACGCGGGCAGAGATTCAGGAGCTGGCCATGGTGCCCCGCATGATCGTCACCCCCCAGTCCAACCGGCCCGTCATGGGCATCGTGCAGGACACGCTCACGGCTGTCCGCAAATTCACCAAGCGCGATGTCTTCCTGGAGCGGGTCTGTGCTGTGCCGGGCTGGGGACCTCCCTGGGTTGGGAGTGGGAATTGGCACCTCCTTCCCCCACTAATTAACACCTTCTCTCCTAATGAGAGTGATGGGAGGGGAGAAGGCAATGAGATATGGAGGCTGCTGGGATTGAGGGGCTCTGAGATGGGGCAGATTTAGGGGATCATGGAGGGCCTCAGGGTTTGAGTTATGGGGGGGATAAGCAGCACTGGGCAGATTACGGGCATCACTGGGTTTTGGAGGGGGGGGGTGTCTTCTGCGGGGACTGGAAAGCAGGGTTGGGATACAGCAGTTATGGGAGGGAAATAGCCCTGCACTGCCTATGGGCATCACTGGTTTGGGGGTGTTTTTGGGAGCCAGTGAAAGACCTCAGTGTTGGGGTACAGTGGTTATGGGGGGGGTTGGTGGCACTGGGGGGGTTGGTGGCATCATTGGTTAGGGGAGGGTCTTTTAGAAGACAGTAGAAGGCATTGGGGTCGGGGTTTTTGGGGGATAGGCAGCACTGGGCAGATCATGCACTGGGTTTGGGGGGATCTTTTGGGAGACCGTGGTAGGTCTTGGGGTTGGGGCATAGTAGTTGCCGTGGGGAGTGGGCAGCATTGAGCAGACTGGGCATCACTGGTTTAAGTGATGCCACTAATCCCATGCTACCCTGCAGGGGGAGGTGATGAACCTGCTGATGTTCCTGTCCACCTGGGATGGCAAGGTGCCACAGCCGGCCATCCTCAAGCCACGCCCACTCTGGACAGGCAAGCAGGTGTTCTCCCTCATCATCCCTGGGCACATCAACTGTGTGCGCACCCACAGCACCCATCCCGACGATGAGGATAGTGGGCCCTACAAGCACATCTCGCCTGGTGACACTAAGGTACGTACCCCTCCTCACAGCCACTTCTGGGGGTTGGGGGGAGGTGTTTGCCCCCAGGCATGTCCCTGTCCTCTCTCACTTGTTCTCCTCCTCTGGCAGGTGATTGTGGAGAATGGGGAGTTGATCATGGGCATTTTGTGCAAGAAGTCGCTGGGCACCTCGGCTGGGTCCCTGGTGCACATCTCCTACCTGGAGATGGGCCATGACGTCACCCGCCTTTTCTACAGCAACATCCAGACTGTCATCAACAACTGGCTGCTCATTGAGGGTCAGTCATGTGTCCTTTCCCCCATTACCACCTCTCTCCCCCCACATTAGCACCTCTCTGTTCCCACCTGCCCCCTCCCCCCACACTGCTAGCTCCTCACTTCCTGGTCTGAAAGAGGGGGCAGGGTCTATTCTTAGTCCTGCCCCATGTGGCCAAATTACTTTCTGGTCCAGCAATACAAGGAGTGGGGGTTATTAGCTCTGCCCTCCTATTACTAGCTGGCTTTCTGGTCCAGTAGTAGGAGGTGTGGAGCCTATATCAGGCCCTGCCCCTATGCTAGGGATGGGGTAGGGGCTAGTAGAGAATGCAGCCTCTGTCTCACTGATTGGTTAGTGGGTCTGGTAGTGAGAGGGTGGGGCACTCTCCTAGCCCTACCCCTGGAGCTGCCCGTGCATTCCTTATTCCAGTTAACACTCACTTCAGGTAAGTCCCCCAGACCCCTGGGTGCAGCCTTTTGCACCCCAGCTGGGGATATAGGGGACCCCTTGTTTCCCATACCATTCCCAGTTTGGGTAGGTGGAGTACTGGGTGCTGGAGAAGCAGCCAATGCAGGCATCCAAGTGCCCTCAAAGGCTGGAGCCTAGCCATAGGGTCTCTTCTCCACCCCCAGGCACCAATTGGTGACCAGTAAAATCCCAGGAGTCCTTTACATCCCAGGGTTGGGAGCTGTTGGTGTTTTGAACCCACCCCTCCAGGCCCCTTTTTGCCCCACCCCCTCTGCTGCTAAATACCCCCTCCACATCTGCCCCAGGTCACACCATTGGCATTGGAGACTCCATTGCTGACGCTAAGACCTACCAAGACATCCAGAATACCATCAAGAAAGCCAAGCAGGATGTCATTGAGGTGTGGGGGGTGGGGCTTTATAATTTGGGAGAGGTCTTGAGGAGGTTGGAGGGGAGTTTAGGGGACTTTGGAGATGGGCTGGGGGCAGGTAGGTGGGTGCTGCTGTAGGGCTAATTTTGGATGGGGGGGTTAGGTATGGGGTTGAGTGATGGGGTGCAGGGGCTTGATACACCCAGCCACCTCCCTGAGTTGGGTGCATCTCCCTGGGGTTCAAGGTCCTGGGTTCATTATTCCCAGTTGCCAACATGGCCAACCCCAGAGCTGGGTGTATCTCGGGTCCTATTATACCCAGCTGCCAGTATAGCCCATCCCAGAGTTGGGCACATCTCAGGGGTCCTGTTATACCTAGTCTCAAACATGGACCACCCCCAGAGCTGGGCACATCTGTGGTCCTGTTATACCCAGCCACCAAGCAGCCCACTCCAGGGCTGGTTGCATCTTGGGGTCCTGTTGCATACAGGGGGGTGTCCCTGACATCTGCCCCCCATCCCTCCTGTGCAGGTGATTGAGAAGGCCCACAACAACGAGCTGGAGCCAACGCCGGGCAACACGCTGCGCCAGACTTTTGAGAACCAGGTGAACCGCATCCTCAATGATGCCCGTGACAAGACAGGCTCCTCGGCCCAGAAGTCCCTGTCCGAGTACAACAACTTCAAGTCCATGGTGGTGTCTGGCGCCAAGGGATCCAAGATCAACATCTCCCAGGTGGGGCCAGGCTCAACACCCCCTGCCCCACCCCAGCTCTGGTACTGGGGGGGTGGGGCCTATTTGTAGCCATGCCCTTGCTTTGCTGTGTCACTTCCTGGTCTGGAAATGTGGGGAGAATGGCCTATGCCAATTCCACTGGCATTGCCATGCAACTTTCCTGTCTGGAAACTTGGGGGTGTGGCCTGTGCCCCATGACTTCCTAGTTTAGCAGTGGGGTGGAGCCTACAGTTTCCATCCTTGAATTGCCCCCATATTTCCTGGTTCAGCAACCCAGCAGGTGGAGTCTAGTTAGCCCTGCCCTCATGGCTGCCAGGCTTCTGGGTGTGATGGGGGTGGGGCCTGCTAGCTCCTCCCCTAGCAGTCACCCCACCTTGATCTGGTACCTGAAGTAGGCAGAGCCTCAGTTTAGCCCTGCCCATATTGCCACCTGACTTCCTGGTTTAGCAGGACTGCTAGAGGGGTCCTATTCCTAGAGAGAGAAATGGGGTGGGGCTAGTCCTGCCCCCACTCAGGGATGGGCTGGGGAGTCTACTAGCCCTGCTCCCTGAATAGAAGGGGGAGGGAGTAGGGCCATTTTAGGCAAGAAAGGTAGGGCTTCTAGATGGCCCCACCCACCCATAACACATAGGATAGTGCAGAGGCACTGCATTTCATTGTCAGCCTGGAGACCCCAATTGTTCCACCCCAGAAGTGGGCACATTGCTGTCCAAGGGAGAAGATAACAAATGCCCCCCACCCCAGAGGTGGCTGCATTTCAGTGGTAGTCTGGAGACTTGGATTGTTCTGCTCCAGAAATGGGCACATCTCTGGTGAAAGAGGTTAAGGCATGTTTGGCAGGCTCACCCCCCGCTTTCCTGCGTTCCCAGGTCATCGCGGTGGTAGGGCAGCAGAACGTGGAGGGTAAGCGCATCCCGTTTGGGTTCAAGCACCGCACCCTGCCCCACTTCATCAAGGATGACTACGGCCCTGAGAGCCGCGGCTTCGTGGAGAACTCGTACCTGGCTGGTCTCACTCCCACTGAGTTCTTCTTCCATGCCATGGGTGGGCGTGAGGGGCTCATCGACACAGCTGTCAAGACAGCCGAGACAGGTGAGGGGGAGACATCATGACACTGAGGGGTGCTTGTTGTACAGCTGAGATCTACCCCAGAGGTGGCTGCATCTTAACATTGAGTGAGGAGTACTTGTTATACACAGCCAGGACCCACCCCAGAGCTGAGTGCATCTCAGCACTTGGTGAGGGCTGCTTATTACACCCACCCTAGACTTGGTTACATCTTTTGTGCTAAGTAAAGCACTTGGTATATTGAGTAGCTGCATTCCACCCCAGAGCTGGCTGCATCTTGACGCTGTGTGAGGTGTCCCTGTTATGCACAGCCGTGATCCATCCCAGAACTGGCTGTATCTATGCACAGAGTGAGAGGGGTGGCCCAGTATAACCACCTGTCCCTGCTCCAGAGGTGGTTACTTGTCTGTTTGGCAAAGGGACTGTTATAAAGAGCTGCTGTTTCCCACCCCAGAGCAGGCTGCATTTTGGCACTGAGTCCCTGTTATACTCAGTCATGACCCACCCCAGAACTAGTCGCACTCTCCCCCTGCCCCAGGTTACATCCAGCGGCGCCTGATCAAGTCCATGGAGTCGGTGATGGTGAAGTACGATGCCACAGTGCGCAACTCTATCAACCAGGTGGTGCAGCTGCGCTACGGCGAGGATGGGCTGGCAGGGGAGAGTGTCGAGTTCCAGAACCTTGCCACCCTCAAGCCCTCCAACAAGGCCTTCGAGAAGAAGTGAGCTCCCCCCCAGAGCTGGGCGCATCTTGGGCTTGATGCATCCAGCTGGCAACCTGTTCCCCTTCTGGAGCTGGGCGCATCTTGGGGCTTGGTATATCCAGCCACTGCTAGGCTCTTCCCAGAGCTGGACGCATCTTGGGCTCAATACACCCACCTGGCAGCCTGTTCTCCCCCAGAACTAGGCACATCTTGGGGCTTTATACACCCAGCCCCTAGTAGGCTCTCCCTAGACCTGCATGCATCTTAGAACCTGATACACTCAGGTGGCAGCCAGTTCTCCGCCCCCCATGTCCTCCCCAGAACTGGGTGTATCTTGGGGCTTGATACGCCTAGCTGGCAGCCTGCTGTTCCCCAAAGCTGGGTGCATCTTAGGACTTGGTACACTCGGCCACTAACAGTCTCTCCTGAGAGCTGAGAATATCTCAAGCTCAATATACCCAGCCACCAGCCTGCTTCCCACCAGAACTGGGTGCATTTCGGGACTTGGTACACACAGTACCAATATGTTCCCCCCAGAGCTAGGCACACCTTGTTCTCAGTGTAACCAGCCTGTTCAGCCCCAGGGCTGGCTGCATTTTGGAGCCTATGATGCTTGGCTATCAGCTTACTCCTTCCCAGAGCTGGGTACATCTTGGTCCCAGGATAACCAGCTACCAGACCTGGTCGTATCTCAAGACATGTTATATCGAGTTCCCGGCACATCCTGCCCCCCACCTCAGAGTTGGCCGTGTTTTGGCCCTACTAGAGAGCCACTTGCACCCCGAGCTGGGTGCATCTTGGGGTGTGATTTTATACCCAGCCACCAAACAGCCCGCTCCCCAGACCTGGGCACATCTCAGTTGTTCATCCCCAGAAATGGCTGTGTTTTGGTGCTTTTTTTTCTGCTGACGGGGAGTAGGGGGGACCCCAGAACCAGGCCTTGACCTGCTCTTTGCCCCCCCCAGGTTCAAGTTCGACTATGCCAACGAGCGGGCGCTGCGGCGCACCCTGCAGGAGGAGATGGTGAAGGACATTCTGAGCAATGCCCACATCCAGAATGAGCTGGAGCGTGAGTTTGAGAAGATGCGTGAGGACCGTGAGGTGCTGAGGGTCATCTTCCCCACCGGCGACAGCAAGGTGTGCCCAGGGACCCTGGTGGCAGGGCTCTCCCCGCCCCACTCCCTTTTTGGGTTAAAGTTCCCCCTGGTTTAACCCATAAGGCGTTGCTTTTCTTGCAGAGCAGCAGAGAAGCCAGGGGGATGAACTTCCCTCTTTCCACACTGCTGCCCCTTTCCCATTCCTCCCCAGACATAGTCGCATCTGAAAGCTGCTGACCTGGGCTAAGGGATGGGGGGAACTGACCCCACCCCTTTCCTGGCCTGACTCAACCTCCTCCTGGCCCTGCCCCCAGGTGGTGCTGCCCTGCAACCTGCTGCGCATGATTTGGAACGCGCAGAAGATCTTCCATGTCAATGCGCGCCTGCCCTCCGACCTACACCCCATCAAGGTGGTGGAAGGTGAGCCCGGGGGCCATGCTGGGACAGCAGCATCTGATTGGGGGAGCTTAGATAAAGTAAGGGTGCAGGACTTGAGCAGGGTCCGATTTCAGTGAGGCTGAGATGCTTCATGGGGGGTTGGGTCTGATCTGGGTGTGGGGTTGATGGGGTCTGATTGGACGACGGGGTGGGATTTGATCTGGAAGCGGGGTTTGTCCTGGGGACATGGGGTCTGATTGGACTAGGGAATTTGGGGCAGGGCTTGGATGGCTGGGGAGGGTCTGATCTGGGGTCTGGGTTTGTACTAACAGATGGTGGTTTCTGTGGGTGGGGTGGGGACAGGGTTTGTCCTGGGGAGATGAGGTCTGGTTGGACTAGGGAACTTGGGGGCAGGGCTTGGATAGCTGGAGGGGGTAGGGATCTGATTGGAGATGTCATCTGGTTGGTCAGGGTTTTGGTGGGCTGTAAGGTTGTGGGTTTGATCTGAGGGCACGGTTTGTCCTACAGACCCCATCTCCCCAGGACTTTGGGCTAGGGGGTGGTACTTGAGTGGGGCTTGTCCTAGGGAGATATGGGGTCTGATTCGACTTGAGGTGGGACTTGGATGGATTGAGGTGCCCAGTGGAGAGGGGCTTGGGCAGGGATGATGGGGTCTGATTGGTTTGGAGGCAGGGCTCAGAGCAGGGTGGGAGTGCTGGGTGGGTAGGGTCTGGTTTGGGACTGGGGCTGTGGGAAAGGATGGGGGGGTGGGGCGTGGGTGGGGGGGTGGTTGATCTGGGGGTGGGGCTTGGACTCGAGAGGTGGGGTCTGATTGGGCTGGGACCAGGGCTGATCCCTATCTGGGGTGGGCGCAGGGGTCAAGGAGCTGAGCAAGAAGCTGGTGATTGTGAACGGGGATGACCCGCTGAGCCGGCAGGCGCAGGAGAACGCCACGTTGCTCTTCAACATCCACCTGCGCTCCACGCTCTGTGCGCGCCGCATGATCGAGGAGTTCCGGCTCAGCGCCCAGGCCTTCGACTGGCTGCTGGGTGAGATCGAGTCCAAGTTCAACCAAGCTATTGTGAGTCCAGGGGCGGTGGTCTGTAGGGGTGGGGGTGGGGTCTGTAGGGCAACCCTGGTAAGGTGTGGAGAGGGGGCTTCCAGGGGGTGTGGCCTATAGGATTGGGGGTGCAGCTTCAAGGGCCAGGGGGGGCTTGTATGTTTAGAGGTGGACTCCCAGGGGGTGGGGTCTGTAGGATTGGAAGCAGGGTTCACAGGGGATGAGGCTTTCAAGGTGGCAGGGCCGGCAGGATTGGGGGTGGGACTTTTCAGGAGCTGCAACACCCAGGGGGTGTGGTCATTAGCACTGGAGGCAGGGCTTCCAGGGCTGGGGCTTCAAGGGGTGTGGTTTGCAGGGCTGGCTGCAGAGCCTATAGGATTGGGGTGAGACTCCCAAGAGAGGCAGGGCCTATAGGGTTGGAGGCGGGGCTTCAGGGAGCACAGCTTGTAGGACTTGGGGTGAGGTTCCTAGGGTGCAGGACCTGTAAAATTAGGGGCCAGACTTCCCCAGGCCTATAGGGCTGAGGGCAAGGTGGTGACCTGGTGCCCCCCATGACAGGCACACCCTGGGGAGATGGTGGGGGCGCTGGCAGCACAGTCATTGGGCGAGCCAGCCACGCAGATGACCCTCAACACCTTCCACTATGCTGGAGTGTCGGCCAAGAACGTGACACTGGGTGTCCCACGCCTCAAGGAGCTCATCAACATCTCCAAAAAACCCAAGACTCCCTCACTCACTGTCTTCCTGCTGGGCCAGAGTGCCCGTGATGCTGAGCGTGCCAAGGTGGGGGCCTCTGGGGCCAGAGTGCCAGGTGGGGAGTGGGGTTTGGTCTGTGGGAAATGGGAGTCAACAAGGGGGTGCGGAAGTGGGCAGTGCTGGGGTGGGGTGGTCCACAGGTACTGGGATCAGAGTGGGGCAGGGGCTTAGGGTTGGGGTCTCCAGTCTGTGGGAAGGTGTTTCTGAGGGGTTGCAGTTGGGGTCTGTGGGGGTGTCTGCGGGGCAGATCAGTAAGGTATGTGGGGGGTGTCTCTAGGAGGGTTATGGTTGTGGTCTCAGGTCTGCAGGGGGTCTCTGGGGGGTTCAGGGTTGAGGTCTAGGGGTTGGGGGTCTGGGGGGGTTACAGTCAGGGTCTGTGGCAGTCACTGGGGGTTTAGGGTTGTGGTCTCAGGTCTGTAGGGGTTTCTGGAGGGTGAGGATTGGGGGTCCGTGGGGTTGTCTCTGGGGGATTAGGGCTGGGATTTTGGGTCTCTGGTGGGTTAGGGTTGGAGTGGGGGGCTAAGGCTGGGGTCTCATGTCCATGGAGGTGTCTCTGGGGTTAGGGTCCCTGAGGGCAGCAGGCCTGGCAGAGGGCTCCCCCAGCTGCTCACCACACCCTGCCCCCTCTGCCCCCAGGACATCCTGTGCCGCCTGGAGCACACGACGTTGCGCAAGGTGACAGCCAACACGGCCATCTACTATGACCCAAGCCCGCAGAGCACGGTGGTGGCCGAGGACCAGGAGTGGGTCAACGTCTACTACGAGATGCCCGACTTCGATGTCAGCCGCATCTCTCCCTGGTTGCTGCGTGTGGAGCTGGACCGCAAGCACATGACCGACCGCAAGCTCACCATGGAGCAGATAGCTGAGAAGATCAATGCTGGTGGGCGCAGGGCTGGGCACTTGTGCGGGGTTGCAGGACAGGCACACGGCCCCAGCTGACCCCCATCTCGATCCCCCACAGGATTTGGGGATGACCTGAACTGCATCTTCAATGATGACAATGCAGAGAAGCTTGTGTTGCGCATCCGCATCATGAACAGCGACGAGAACAAGATGCAGGAGGTGCCTGGGGGGTTGTGGAACAGGTTTGTGGGGCGGGGGTTTGGCGGCAAGGCTTGGCTCTGACCCTGGTCATGTCCCTTTGCCTCCACCACTGCGGGCAGGAGGAGGAGGTGGTGGACAAGATGGACGACGATGTTTTCCTGCGCTGCATTGAGTCTAACATGCTGACTGACATGACATTGCAGGGCATCGAGCAGATCAGCAAGGTGATGCCCTGGAGCCCTGTGGGCAGTGGGAGGGTGTTGTAGCAAGTCACTGTGGGTAATTAGAGATATTGGGGTGGGGCAGGGGGTATGGTAGTCTTGGGGAATTGGGGGTCGTCGGGGTGTCGAGGTACGGGAGCCCTGGGACCTTGCAGGTAATGGGAGGGCAAGGCATTGTGTGTGATTGGGTGCGTTAAGGGGGCATAGGACCCCTGGAGTATTATGGGGTAATTGAGGGGGGGTTTGGAGGATACAGGAGCTTGGAGGCATTGTGGGTAATGGGGTGGGGGGGGCTGCTTGGGGTAGGGGGGATATTAGGAAGTAGAGGAGCCCTGAAGCATTGTGGGTAATGGGGGAGGGCAAGGCAATGTGGGTAATGTGTTGTGGGGCCTATAGGGGTTCTGGGGCACTGTGGGTAATCAGGGGGGGTCAGGATATAGGAGCCCTGGGGCATTATGGGTAATGAAAGTGTTAGGGTGGGGTATAGGAGGTGGGAGCTGTTGGGCATGGAGGGTGTAATATGGTTGCCTAGGAGTTTAGGGGTGTCCAGGCTCCATGGATGGGCAGTAAAGAGGGACCACTCTGGGCATGTCCTGGGCCCAGGAGGCCCCAGGGCATGCTGGGTAGATGAGTGCCATGTGCTCCCCCCGCAGGTGTACATGCACCTGCCGCAGACGGACAACAAGAAGAAGATCATCATCACGGAGGATGGGGAGTTCAAGGCGCTGCAGGAATGGATCCTGGAGACGGATGGTGTGAGCCTCATGCGAGTGCTGAGCGAGAAGGACGTGGACCCTGTGCGCACCACCTCCAATGACATTGTTGAGATCTTCACTGTGAGTCGCCTTGGGGGTGGGCTGGGGGCTGGTGTGGACCCCATGGCTCTGGGAGGGCAGTGGGGTCCAGTAGTTAGAAAAGGTGGTGGCTGGGAGCCCAGATGCTTGGGTCCACACCCAGTGCTGACCCCTGACCCCCCCCCCCCCCAACCCTGGGTCTGGCAGGTACTGGGCATCGAGGCGGTGCGCAAGGCGCTGGAGCGGGAGCTCTACCATGTCATCTCCTTTGACGGCTCCTACGTTAACTACCGGCATCTTGCGCTGCTGTGTGACACCATGACCTCACGTGGGCATCTCATGGCTATCACACGCCACGGCGTCAACCGCCAGGACACTGGGCCCCTGATGAAGTGCTCCTTTGAGGAAACAGTGAGTGCCTGGGCCGGGTGGCATGATGGGAGCTGCCTGGGCCAGGTGGGGTGCTGGGAGCCGTGGGAGCTGTGCTAGGTGCTACAGGGGCCTGTGCTGGGCAGTACATTGGGAGCTGCATGCGGGCTGTGCCAGGCAGTGTGGGGGAGGGGGCTGTGCTGGTGGCACAAGAGTTGAGCCAGTCACCCCCTCCAGGTGGATGTGCTGATGGAGGCAGCGGCACATGGTGAGAGTGACCCCATGAAGGGGGTGTCGGAGAACATCATGTTGGGGCAGCTGGCGCCTGCCGGCACTGGCTGCTTTGACCTGTTGCTGGACGCTGAGAAGTGCAAGTTCGGCATGGAGATCCCCACCAACCTGCCCGGCCTGGGCGGTGCTGGCCGTGAGTTCCCCTGTTGCCTGCCTGCCTCGGTCCCCTCTGTCTTGGGGGTGGGAATCTGGGCACTTTGGTCTAGTCTCTTAAGGGCGTAAGAGCCCAGATGCCTGGGTTCCCCCTGTTACAGAGGTGGGAGTTTGAATGTGCTTGGGTCCCCTGTGCCTGGTGGGGGGTGGGATCCTGGATGCTAGGGTCTTGCCCTGGGTTGGGGGGTGGAGGAGGTTGGACCAAGGGCACCCAGAGCCTGTACGTCTGGCTTCCCTCCCACGTGTGGCAGTTGAAGTGGGAGAGGACCCAGGTGTCTGGGAGCCCTCCCAATCCCCCCTCCTTTTTTCTTCCTGCAGCCACAGGCATGTTCTTCGGGTCAGCACCTAGCCCCATGGGGGGGATGTCGCCAGCCATGACGCCCTGGAACCAGGGGGCCACCCCTGCCTACGGTGCCTGGTCCCCCAGTGTGGGTGCGTGCGTGCAGTGGGGGTGGGGCTAAGTTTTCAGGGCGGTGCCTGGCTGGGTGCGAGAAGGATTCGGGGGTGGGAGAGGCCTCCTGTTGTTAACCTCTCACTCCCTGCAGGCAGCGGCATGACCCCTGGAGCCGCCGGCTTCTCCCCCAGCGCTGCCTCAGATGCCAGCGGCTTCAGCCCCGGCTACTCACCAGCCTGGTCACCCACACCTGGCTCGCCTGGCTCACCTGGCCCCTCTAGCCCCTACATCCCCTCTCCCGGTGAGTGCCCTTCCCTCTCTCCCACACCTCCAGGGTGTCGCCTTCTGTCCCTCCATCTGACCACCCCATGTCCTCTGCCCCTGCAGGTGGTGCCATGTCACCCAGCTACTCGCCGACCTCACCCGCATACGAGCCACGCTCGCCCGGGGGCTACACCCCGCAGAGCCCCAGCTACAGCCCCACGTCGCCCAGCTACAGCCCCACCAGCCCCAGCTACAGCCCCACGTCGCCCAACTACAGCCCTACCAGCCCCAGCTACAGCCCCACGTCGCCCAGTTATAGCCCTACCAGCCCCAGCTACAGCCCCACGTCGCCTAGTTACAGCCCTACCAGCCCCAGCTACAGCCCCACGTCGCCTAGTTACAGCCCTACCAGCCCCAGTTACAGCCCAACTTCTCCAAGCTACAGCCCCACCAGCCCCAGTTACAGCCCAACTTCTCCAAGCTACAGCCCAACTTCTCCAAGCTACAGCCCCACCAGCCCCAGCTACAGCCCCACGTCGCCTAGTTACAGCCCAACTTCTCCAAGCTACAGCCCCACCAGCCCCAGCTACAGCCCCACCAGCCCCAACTATAGCCCAACGTCACCCAACTACACCCCCACCTCTCCCAGCTACAGCCCAACGTCTCCCAGCTACAGCCCAACATCACCCAACTACACCCCCACCTCGCCCAACTACAGCCCAACATCTCCCAGCTATAGCCCAACCAGCCCAAGCTACAGCCCAACATCACCCAGTTACTCACCCTCCAGCCCCCGCTACACCCCGCAGTCGCCCACCTACACTCCTAGCTCACCCAGCTACAGCCCAAGCAGCCCTAGTTACAGCCCCACTAGTCCCAAGTACACCCCAACCAGCCCGAGCTACAGCCCCAGCTCACCTGAGTACACCCCCACCTCACCCAAGTATAGCCCCACCTCGCCCAAATATAGCCCCACCTCGCCCAAGTACAGCCCCACCTCCCCTACCTATAGTCCCACCACTCCGAAGTACAGCCCTACTTCCCCAACCTACAGCCCAACATCGCCGGTCTACACCCCAACCTCACCCAAGTACAGCCCCACCTCCCCAACTTACAGCCCCACCAGCCCGAAATACAGCCCCACCTCCCCCACCTACAGCCCCACCAGCCCCAAGGGCTCCACCTACAGCCCCACGTCACCCGGCTACAGCCCCACATCACCAACCTACAGCCTCACTAGCCCAGCCATCAGCCCTGATGACAGTGACGACGACAACTGAGGCTAGCAGGAGGCACTGGGGGCTGGGGGTAAATTGTAGGGGGGAGGGGGTGGGTTTCAACTGGTTTAGGTTCCAATTGTATATAGCACTTAAGATTACTGTACCAGCAGGGTTGTGCCCTGGGGGGTTGGGGGCAGTTAAACAGTATTTGCTACCTGTCCCATTCTGGGGTACCCCCCCTTCTGTTTCTCTTGGGGGTGGACAGCCCCCCTCCCCAAGATAGTCCCCTCCCTTGCCCTTTTTGACCCAGTCTGGGGTATTTCTATGCTGGGAGCTTTACTTGGGTGGGGGGCAGTTAATTTTTTAGGGGAGGGAGATGTATGTAGTAATGGTTAGATTCTCCCCCTCTTGGTTGGGGAGGTTGCATTGTCTGTTTTAATTAAGGGGTAATGATGGGGGGGCATAATTAAGGGGGGGGGCACAGCTTTTCTGGTCTCCATGGGAGACAATGGTTGTACTGTTTTGTTTTGATTTTTTGAGGTAATTAAAAGTTTTACTAATTTTGAACTGGTGTCATGGGCTGGCTGTTTGTCTTGACAGGCAAGGGCACAGGCATCCTGGCTGCTTGGCCCAGGGGGAACAAATGGGTTAACCTTTGCTGGTTTGCGAAGTGCTTGAGGGGAGATCCAAGGAATCCAGGTGTCTCGGTGCTGTGTTTTTACACTGGGGGGGAGGGGAGGTGTCTTCTCTAGACTTAGTTTCCCTCTTGGGGTATGTCTACACATGCATTAATGCACGTTAGTTTAATGTGCATTAAATCTGGTCTGTCCATTGTGAGGGACTAGGAAAATGCATGTTGGCCTGTCTTAGTGTGCATTAAAAACCAGATTTTTTACTGATGCTTTAATGTACATTGGCCTATTTTAATGCACTTTAAAGTACCCATGTAGATGCACCCGAACAGCTTGGTTTCCTTGCTTCTGCCTCCGAGGCCCCCAGCATCTTCAGGCCTTCCCCCGGTGGATTCAGTCTTGGGATTTTGTGTTTTATCCCTCCCTGAGGGCAGAGTTTGCACCCATGCTTGTGTCTGGACCCACCAGTGCAGCAGATCCTGGGCCTGCTGGATCCCAGCCATGCCCTGTGTGCCCGCCAGCCGCCACCCCCACCCCACCCCCGGCTGGGGTGTCAGCAAGGTTGACGAAGGATGCACCGGTTCTCATAATCTGCACCACAAGGAACGAGGTGTGACCTGGGCTGGACCCAGCGCAGAGCTGGAGAGCACCCCCTAGGTCGCTGCAGTCTGTGTGCGCACACGTGCACTGTGTAATTGTGTAGACTGACTGTTATATATTAATGTGTAGTGTACACATGTACTATATGCAATTGTGTGGACAATAGCAACTGATATGCTATAATATACTAGGCGTAATGTATAGTATATAACAGGCTGGGTGTGTGTGTAGTGTGTACATGCACTGTATGCAAGTGTCCAGATAATAGCATCTGATATGCTATTGTATATTAGATGTAATATAGTGTGTGTGTGTGTGTGTGTGTGTGTGCGCGTATGTTTGTGTGTACGTACACAAAGTGTAATAGATGCTACTTACATTTTCTACGCTGTGTTAGCCTACAAGACAAGGTTGTAGCTAATATAAATAGCATCTGTAATGCATGCAGTGTAGATAACGGCATTTATAATGTTTTGTCTGTGAGACATTTATTTTTATTTATAGTGTAAAAAGTGGTGTACATAACTAATATGTGCAGCATAGATATATATAATTTTTATATAATGTTTATATGATATAGATAATAGTATCTGATGTATACAACTGTGTGCTAGCCTTAATGTAATACAGTGTGTAGATAATAGTACACATAATATGCGGTCTGTATGCACACGCTGTGTATATAACACTATTATATACAATACACAATGTGTATGCATGTGCACTGTGTATATAATACTGTAGTAATCATCTTTAGTATATGTGTAACAGCACAGATGCTATTTTTCACACTTTCATGTGATAGACCAGGGGTAGGCAACATACAGCTTGCAGGCTGGATAGGGTGGAGATGGAGATGTGGGGTGGTGCAGTAGTGAAGACAGGAGCTATTCATTCCCTTCCCACTCCCAGGGCCAAGCACCAGTTTGTACCCAACAACTGTGGCTCAGCCTGGGTGGACAGCACTGGAGTGGGTGTGGGGTGCTGGTGGGACTATGTGTGTGGGTTCCTGCTGCAAGAGGTCACTGCAGCCTGGGCTGTGCACACCCACACTGCATGTGTTCACTTACACCCCCCCATATGCACCCAAACATCCCCACAAGCACCCCATACCTGCTCACATTCATACATACCCCCAGACCCCACTACACACACATACCCGCAGCCCCAGAAACCCCATATACCCTCCCCCAGCCCTACACCCATGCACATACCCCCTATACCCACCCTACCCCACACATGCATGCACAATGCAGTCCACCATAAACTGCCACATTCAGCCACCCACATTTACACCTCATGCACACCCTCCCCACTACAGAAAAGTAAGACTTCATTTTGAGCTCTGATGCAATCAACTCTATCTACACAACATAAACACACAAATTGAGACAAAAATACAGTTTTTAAAAATACAATACTGTTATTGTAGATGTGTAATTTGGAGTACATCAGTTGTGGGGGGTTTTCTGGTTCCAGGATGGTGAACCCTGTTCCTAAAAGAAGTAATCCTGGTGGCAAAGGTCAAAGGGTAGGGGGCAAGACTTCTGGTCTTGAGATGATGACTTAGGGCCAGGGCTGCCCTCACTAGCTCTCCAAACCCCTAGCTGAAATGATTTCCCAGCCCAGTTGGTTACAGGCACTCTTCTCTGCACCCCAGGCACCATGATATATGCAGAGTATAGACTGACACTGTATGTGGTGCAGGGAACAGCGCCTATGCTGGGACAGTGCAAGATACTAGTGTCTATAGTGTATGTAGTATAGATAACAGTGTAAATAATATACAGCATTGATCTATACACCAGGTATAGTGTCTGGGATGCAGAGAATAGTCTTGATGTTAGCATAAGGCGCTATAGTGTCTATGATGTTACACATCTAAGATAATACCATCTCTAGTGTGTACACTATTATATACACATCTATATTATATGCACTTACCTACACTAGCTATACTATAAGTACTTCTTATATATGTAACACTATAGACACTATTATCTTAGAGGTAGTGTAGAGAATGGTGTTTATAGTGTTACATGTATACTATAGATGCTATTCCCTGGTTGTGTAATACTATAGACACTATTCTGTATACCACAGGCCCCATTTTATACAAGGTGTATAGCTTTATGTTTCACGATACGTACACTTATTATCTACACCAGTGCTTCTCAAAGTGGTGGTCTGCGGGCCAGTGCTGGTCCATGAGCCACCAGTTGCTGGTCTGCAGTGAGTTGCCAGGAAAGAGAAATATATTTTCAGGAGCATAACATTGCAGACATTACTCCCGAGGTGGCGTAAGGCTCGATTCTGTAGAGGATGCGCACTACATATAGATTATTCTCTGCTATGTAGTGCGCATCCTCTACAGTGTCAAGCTCTACGCTGCATTGAGAGTAATGTCTTGCACAGTGAATAGCGGCTGCAGCTATAACATCAGACCTGCAACATCCTAGACACTGTTATATGTGTAACATAGATGCTACTGTCTGTAGCATCTATGTTACACATAACATAGGCCACCATATATCGATCAACACTATATTTTTGCCCACTGTTATCTACATTGCATACTAGAGCTGCTATTATCTTACACGTGGAACATTATTCTGTACACCACAGTTGCCACTATGTACAGTGTATATAGATAATATACACCATTATCTACACTACACATCCTATACAGTGTCCAGCTATACACTGTGCAGAGAAATGTGTATGTGGTGAAATGAGCAGCATCTGCCGTGTTATACAGATGCTAGCGTCTACATGCACAACTACAAGTTATGCATAAATTAGCATCTATAGAATATGCAGGGTTGATGATGGTGACTGCAATATAGTATATATCTGTTGCCTATGTGACACACCCAAAATAATATAGACACCAGTGAACACTTGTGTATGCACACTGCACGTGGGAATGCAAGTAGTGTCTGTTCTAGTCTGTTAGTCTGTAATAGATTACAGTTGGTGTTTTTATGAATACAGAGCAGTGTGTGCGTGTGTAGAAATAACAGCATTAAGGGGATGTCGCACTAATGACTTGCCCTAGCTAATTAGCCCACTGGTCAGCGATCGCATCTGGGGACGGCTGGAGGCAGGGGGCAGCATTTCATTGGAGGTCCCTGTGGATAAGGAGCAGGGGTGGGTGCCCCCTACCCAACTCACGGGGACCCTGCCCTCCTCGCTCAACCCCTTGTTGGGACACGTTTCTGGTTGCGGCTGGGCACCGAGGGGCTGGGGGGGGACCGGAAAAGGGGGTAATTAGGAGGAGTGCTAATTAGTATTTGTGAGAACCCTTCGACCTACATTGCAGCCCCCAGCCCCGCTGTGAAAAGCTTGGGGGGGACACCTGGGTTCCCTCTGGGACTGGGGTAGGGACAGGCCCAAGTCCCGGGGGGCTTGCACCGCCACTGGGGAGGAGCATATCGGCAGCTGCACAGCCTCCCCCACACCCACTCGCCCTCACCCCCCAGGCTGCAGGTGGCCAGAGGGCAGCAGACACTAGGCGTGGACGGGGAGCGTGGAGTGAACCCAGGAGTCCCAGTCCCTGCCTTCCACCCCGACCCTCTTGCACACGCATTGCACACAAGCAGCCCCAGGCCCGGCAAGCTCTCTCTCCCCCCTCCCGCTTCCTCCAGGGCACCTTCCTGTCTCGTGCACAAACACACACACACGTGCAGCCCCCCCTGCTGTTTCCTGCCCCCCCCCTCCGCGCTTCCTGTCCCGTGTCCCCAGCCCAGGCCGGGCCCGGGGATGCGGCGGCGGCGGCGGCGGCGCGGGGCGGCGGGAGGCGGCGGGGCCCTGGCGGGGGTCGCGCTGGGGCTTGCGGCGCTGGCCTTGGCCTTGACCCTGGCCCTGGCCGTGGTCTGCGCGCGGGGGCCAAGGGTGAGTGCGGGGGTGGTCGCAGTGCATTGCAAAGTGGTGTGCAATGGGGGGGGCTGCAGTGCAATGCGGGTTCGGTGCAATGCAAGAGGAGTGCAGGGGTGCAGTGTACCGCAAGGCAGTGCAGTGCAAGAGGGAGCACACTGCTTTGCATTGGAGAAGTGCAGTGTAATGCAAGGGGGTTCAGTGCAGTGCATTTGGGCGCTGTGCATTCCAGGCCGATGCAAAGCAATAGGAGGCATGGTGTACACTGTTGGGGGTGCAGTGTAATGCAAGGGGGTGAGAGGCCAGCACAGTGCAAACAAGGTACAATGGGGGTTGCAGTCCAATAGGGACACAGGGTGGTGTGATGTGGGGGTGCCGTGCAGTGTGGGGTGAGGTACGGGTGCAGTACAATGCAAGGGGGTGACATGGAGTGCAATAGGGGGTGCACTGTAGTGCAAGGTAGGGGGGCTGTGCTATGCAGTGTCAGGGGTACACTGCAATGTGAGGGGGTAAAAAAAATAGTGCAATGGGGTGCAGTGCAATGGGAAGGGGGTGCAATGCCTTGGTGGCATGGTGCAGTGCGGGGGGGGGTGTTGCAGTGTAATATGGGTGTCATGTGAGGGGGTACAGTGCAGGGCAAGGGGGGGAGGGGTATTTTGCACCCCCCCCCGCAAGGACCCTGAGCATTAAGACACACACACACACACACACACACACACACACACATGCCCCTGCACACATGCAGACAACTGCATCCCATGCCTGGGTGCGCATGTGTTCCTGTTGGCATGCCCTGGCACTTGTAGAGCTTAATGCGCACCTTTGTGTACTCACGCACTGATGCCCATGTGACAAGCATGTCTCTATATGCACCTGTGCGCGTGGGTGTGTGCCCATCTGGGCATCTGCATGCATGGACGGGTTCTATGAGTTGTACTCAACCTGGCAAGATGTGAGCAGTAGGTTATCCCGGAGCTTAGTCCTCAGGCCTGCACTGTTTAACATCTTCATCAGCAACTTGGATGAGGGGGTGGAAAGCACACTGTCCAAGTTTGCTGATGACACTAAGATGTGGGGTGAGGTGGACACACTTGAAGGGAGAGAGAGGCTGCAACTAGATTTA
>JAGPOW010002431.1:0-14182 GCA_030014935.1 Caiman crocodilus | reverse complement strand
AGGCTGCAACTAGATTTAGACAGACTACAAAAGTGGGCAGACGAGAATAGGATGGGGTTCAACGTAGACAAATGCAGGGTGCTGCACCTTGGGAGAAGGGATCCACAGCATACATACAGGCTGGGGAGTTCCCCTTCTAAGAGCACAGAGGCGGAAAAGGATCTTGGAGTCATTATTGACTCCATGATGAACATGAGCCGCCAACACCAGACCGCAGCCAGCGATGCCAGCCAGACCTTGTCATGCATCCAAAGGTGCATCTTTAGCACCAGAGAGGTGATACTCCCCCTCTATGCGACATTGGTCAGGCCACAGTTGGAGTACTGCATCCAGTACTGGGCACCGCACTTCAAGAGGGATGTGGCAGCCTGGCGAGGGTTCAGAGGAGGCCACCTGCTTGGTGAGAGAGCAGCAGGACAGGCCCGGTGAGGAGAGACTGCAGGACCTGAACCTGTTCAGCCTCAGCAAGAGGCGGCTGAGGGGGGACCTGGTGGCTGCCTACAAGCTCATCAGGGGAGATCAACAGCAAATAGGCGGAGCCCTTTTCTCCCAACACCACCTGGGGTAACGAGGAACAATGGTCAGAAGCTGATGGAGAACAGGTTTAGGTTGGAGATCAGAAGGCAATATGTTACAGTCAGGGTGGCCACAATCTGGAACCAACTTCCCAGGGAAGGGGTCCTCGCCCCTACCTGGGGCAATGCCAGGGGAGGTTGGACGATCACCTGTCTGGGGTCTTGTGAGCCCAGCATTCATTCCTGCCTGTGGCAGGGGTCAGGCTAGACGATCTGTCCAGGTCCCTGCTGACCCCAGCTACTATGAAACTGTATCCACGTGTGCACAGCTATACACCTGTATACATGTGTATGGATTTGCCCAGGCATGTACATGTGTGCACATGTATACATGCATGTGTACACACTGACGCACAGACACATTTACACACACATGCACCTGTACACAATCATGCATGCACAAACGCACAGTTTCAGGTATTTGCACATAGGTATGTGCATTTGCACACATACAGCCCATACACAGATGTACACATATATACACCTGTACACACAGGTACATGTGTATGCATGCTTGTTTTCACATGTATACACGTAACACACATTTGAATACATGTACTTTTATGTACATGTATGTGTATGCGCACATACACGTTTACACAGATACTGACTGAGCACCATACAAGCAAGTATGTGTGCACCTCTCCCCATGCAAACACACGTGTGCCACAGTGCTTGGGAGGGGAGGAGATAAAGGGTCACGCAACAACCAGCTCACGTGTTTCCACTGGTGTACAGGCCATGTGCTCACTTGCACATGTGATTGTGCACATGCACTTGCACACATACACTTATTGACATGCTCCATTGTGCACACAGGCTCTTGTGCACACATGCAGGCACACATGCACAGTTCACATGTGCTTATGTGTGTACACAGCTTGTGCATGCACACACTTGTGCACACACACCCGTTTGCACACATGCGTGTGCATATGCACTTGCACCTGCCTGTGCATACATGCTCCATGCACACGCGTGTATACACACATGCATACATGCTCACTTATACATACGCTTGTGCGCATGGGTTTACTTTCATGTTCACACTTGTGCATATGCACTCATGCATCCATGCTCACTTGTACGTGCTTGTGCACTCACACTTGTACCTGCTCATGCATGCACATGTGCTCACACTTGTGCACACCCACTTATCTGTGCCCCCGTGGATACATGCTTACATGTACACACTTGTGTATGCAGTGGCTTGCATGTGGACTCATGTACAGATGTGCATGCATACTCACTTGCTGAGCAGTTGTCCATACACTTGTATACGTACTGATGCGTACATGCAGACGTGCATGCATGTGCACTCACTTTCATGCTTGCACACGCACACACACATGCATCCACATTCACTTGCACATGTACAAACTCTGCCACTGTGTCCCTGGTTGTCAGTGTTGCCCCCTCATTCTCCATGCTCGTGTTGGGGGGTGGAATCTGTGCCCGGGCCTCAGTTTCCCCACATGCACACACTGCCCTGGGGAGCGCCTCCTGGTGCTGCTGCTGCCTGCAGAGGGGGCTGAGGAGTGGCGCGGACACCTGGGGTCACACCTAGGAAAAGAATGAGGCAGGCAGGAGGTGAGGGCAGCAGGTTGGGAGCGACAGGCGGGGGGGGCTGCGGGTCGGGGTGACGCCTCTGTGTCTCCTCCCGCAGGAGCTGCCCGATGAGACCCCGGATGACCCCTCCCTGGAGCTGGAGCTGGTACAGCACCTCCTGCCCCTGCGGTGCCCTCCTTCTTTGGGGCCTTTCTGGTTCCCTCGCGGCGGGGGGGCTCCTCTTCCCACCTTTTTGTTTTTCCCGCCTCTTCCCCTGCAGCGCCATGCCCCGACGCCCGTCTGCCACGTCCGTCCATCCGTGCGCGTGCCCATCTTTCTTTCTTTCTCTCTCCATCGCGGTTCTCCATCTCTTTCCCTCAGATATTTTGTCCTCTTGTTCCTTTCTTTTTTCTTTCTCTTCCCTTGCGTATTTTCCCCTCGTCTGGCTTTTTCCTTTCCCCTCGGCTGTTTTCTCCTTTTCTCTCTCTGTCCCTGGGTGTTTCCCCACATTTTCCCTCTCTTTTCCTCAGATATTTTGCACGTGTTTGTTTTTTCTCGCGTCCCTTGTATGTTTTCCACCTGTTTTTCCTTGTCTTTTCCCTCAGCCATTTTCCCTTTTATCCTTCCATGTCAATCTCTTTCTCTCAGACATTTTTCCTGTTGTTTTCTCTTCCCCCCCCATCTTTCTTTGCCTTTTCTCTCTTCCCTCAGCTATTTTTCCACTTGTATTGTTCTCTTTGCCCTCAGATATTGCCCCTCATTTGCAATCGTTTCTTCTCTTTCCCCTCCAGTGTTTCCCCTTTTGCTCTTTCTGCTTTTTTCTCCTTTCTCTCATGTTTCCCTCTTTTTTCTTTTCTCTTTTCCTCAGCTGGTCTCTTTTCTTCCTCCTTTTTGCTCTCTCCCCTCCTCTTTTCTCACTTCTCTCCTCCTCCTTCACCCACTCTCCACTTCCCTGCTCTTTCACCCTCTCTTTCTCTTTCTCCTTCCTTCCCCCTTTTCTTCCCACCGGGGTTTCCTCTCCTTTCCCTCCCTCCCTCCCTCCTCCATTCCTCCCCTCGTCTCCTCTCTGCATTGCTCCTCTCTCTCCCTCCTGTTCCCTCTTTCTTTCCCCTTCCTGGCTCACCCCCTCTCCTCTCTGGGGGCCGCGTGGGGGTCCCGCTCTGTTGGGGGGGTGTCTGGCTATGGGGGCGGCATGGCAGGCCATGATCTAAGTGCACGGTTGTGTGTCCAGCGGTGGGGTGCACATTAGGCTAAGTCAGGGGTGGGCAAAATGCAGCCCGCAGGCTGGATGCGGCCTACCAGGCCATTCTGCCCAACCTGAGGGGCCCCTAAAAAATTTGGAGAATTAATATTCATCTGCTCCTGCCTGCCTGGCACGCAGCCCTCGATAGCTTGCCAAAACTCAGTGAACAGCCCTCTGTCCGAAATAATTGCCCGCCCCTGGGCTAAGTGCACATAAAGCTCTGCGTGTGTGTGTACATGCGCACGTGGTTGTATCTAGCTGTGGTGCGTGCGTGCACAAGTAGGTGCAGGGTGTGCATGCATGTGTGTGTATGTGGTTATAGCCAGTTGTGGTGCATGCGAGTGCCTGTGTGCATGGTTGTATCCAGCCATGGTGCATGCATGTGTGTGTGTCCGTGTCCTTGGCCCTGGTGTATATGCCTGTATGCTCTATACCTCTGTGTGTCTCTGGCTCCAATATGTGTTGGTGTAGGAGCATGTGCATCCATGCAGCTGTGTGTGTGTGTGTGTGTGTGTGTGTATTCAACAGTGCAGAGAGGTGCTTATACCACTGGGGCCATTAACTGCTCTGCCCCCAACCAGGCTCCCCCCCTGCCCCACCGCCCCCGTGAACCTCATCCCCCTCCCATGGACCAGGCTGGAGCCAGGCGGCACCGCCGGACTGGTGAGTCTAGTGCCTCCGGCTCGGGGTGGGGGCACCGGGAACCTGAACCCCTGGGTTCTCTCCAGGCCGGGGGAGTCCCTGCTCACGTCTCCCCGCTCCCCACAGCGACCAAGGGCAAGAGGCCGCGTCCCCGCAAGTCCACGCCAACGCCCCTGTACGCAGCACACTACAAAGGTGAGGGGGGGGCTTCTTGATGGAGGAACCTAGGCCTCTGGGCTCCCAGCCCCCCTGACTTCCCAAGCTCTGTCTGACCCCCTTTGTTTCTCTGTTCCAGTGCAACCAGCTGATGGGCAGCCTGGGATCTACACAGGTAACTGGGATGGGGTGGGCAGCCAGGGGAGCCCAGTTTGGGCAGCCCCTGGGGTGGGAAGGGGGGGCAGTTCCTGTGCCCCCCCTCACCCCATGCTGCTCCCCCTCCCCCATAGCGGGGCCAGATGGGACCATCCGGGGCTGGGCTGAGACGTGGCTGAACGCGAGTAGCCCCCTGCGCTACGACGAGGCACGCGGAGTCTTCACAGTCACCCACGGCGGCCTCTACTATGTCTACGCCCAGGTGCGCCGGATGCTGGGGTTCCCTCCGGCGCGGGGGCCTGGATTCCTGGGGTCCCTCCCTGCCAGGGGCCTGGACACCTGGGTCCCTCTGATGCCCGCTCCCCCCGCAGGCGCACTTCGACGAGGCGGCCTGGGTGTACGTGAAGCTGGAGCTGGCGTTGGGGGTGGCGCCGGCACTGCGCTGCCTGCACCAGCTGCCCCCCCCCAGTGCAGGCCCCCCTGAGCCACAGCTGCGCGGGTGTCGTGTGGCTGGGCTGCTGCGCCTGCCCTCCGGTGCCACCTTGCGCCTGGGCACCGTGCCCCGTGTGCGTCTCAAGCCCGACGCCTCCCTCACCCACCTGGGCCTCTTTCAGCTCCGCTAGCTTGAGCCCGGGCACCTGGGTTTGCCCAGGCTGGGCCCCTCCAAGCCCAGAATCCTGGGTCCCATGGGGCTGGGACACCTGGGTCCCCCGAGGGCACGTTGTCCCTGGGTTCCCCAGGGCAAGGATCTCCGAGCCTGGACACCTGGGTTCCCTTAGGTCAGGTCACATCAGGACCTGGATGCCCGGGTTCCCCCAGGTCAGGGTGTCCCAGATTGCCTGGGCTCCCCCAGGTTGGGCATCTCAATTCCCCTCCATCAGGGTCAGGTTGTCTTGGCCAGTAGGAAGCCAGGGAGGCAGCAGCTACATTTGCGGAGCCGAGCAAGGCGGGGCGGGGCGGGGCCCTGCTGGGAGCCAACGAGCACCTCCCACAGGGGTGGAAGGGGGGTGGGGCCTCGCATTGGCCCCTTCCCCCAGCCTGATATGGTGGGGCCAGGGTGGGAGAGGGGTCTGACATAATTTTATACACAGAAATTTATTATAATAGAAATAAAACCAGTGGAACCAGTAATGGGCTTGGCTGCAGACTGGGTGCCTGGACTCCTGGCTCCCCTCCTGCTTGGGGAAGGCAGCAGGGAGGGGGAGGAGCTGGCAAGCCCTGGACACCTGTGTTCTCCCCCTGCTGGGGTTGGGCGTACCGGCCTCAGCCTCCCAGGAACCTAACGGGGCCTGATCTCATTATGCCCAGGCCCACCCCAGAGCTGGCTGCACTTGGTGCTAACCTGGGGGTTCTTGTTACACTCAGCCATACCTCACCCCAGAGCTGGCTGCATCTCTGTCAATTTTGGGGTCTGTTCTATGCAGCCAGGATGCAGCCCAGAGCTGGCTGCAGTTCCCTCCTAGGGTTCTCTGTTACATCCACTCGTGATGTGCCCCAGAAGTGGCTGCGTCTCAGTGCTGGACAAGGGGTCCCTGTTACACCCAGCCATGACCCACCCCCAGAGCTGCATGCTTCTCAGTGCCAACCTACGTGTCCCTGTTCTATGAAGCCAAGACCCACCCTAGAGTTGGCTGCATCTCAATGCTGGACAAAGGTTCCTGTTACACCCATCCACAACCTACCCCAGAGCCAGCTGCATCTCCCCCCCAGCCTCTCCCACCCCACTGGCACCTCAGATACCTGGGTTCTCTCCCAGTTTGTAGTGGGGGCAGCCACCCGCCCCCATGCTGGGCGCTGCATACTCTTGGCCACCGGCCCAGCTTCCTGCCCCCCCACCCCCTTGCGCAAGAGCCTCCGGCGCCTGCAACTTGGTGGCCACGGCCTGCACCCGCTGGCCACAGAGCCCTGGATGCCTGGGTCCTCTCTGGGCTCTAAAAAGGGGTGGGTGCAGGGATACCTGGCTGGCCTGGACCCCTGGGTCCTTTTGTGGGGGGGGTCTCCTCATGAGTGGGGCCCCTGGACGGGGCTTGGTCCGGCCCCCCCTGGCACCATGGCTGGCAGGGGGGGCAGTGCTGGGGGTCCTGGCCTGCCTGGCAGCCCTGGGGGTGCAGCAGAGGCAGGTGGGCACGCTGCGGGCACAACTGGAGCAGCTCCAGGAGCGGCTGGAGGTTGAGACTCACGGACGGCGCCAGGTGAGACCCCCCCTCAGCCTCTGACGTCTGGGTTCTCTCCTAGCCCAGGCAGGGGTCTGCAGGGAGCCCAGGAACCTCCCCCCACCCCTGGCACCTGGCTCTCTGCTCTGGGAGGGGGGAAGTGGGGTCAGGGGCGTTAAAGTAGGGAGCCCTGAGAGCCGGGACACCTGGGTCCTCTCCCAGTCATGGGGTGGGGGCTGCAGGGAGCCCTGATGCCTGGGTTCTCCCCCTGATCTGGGGGGGGGGGCTGGGGGCCCAGATGCCCGGGTCCTCTCCCTGCTCCAGGAGGGTGCTGGCAGCTTAGACGCTTGGGTCCTCTGCCAACACTGGGCTGTGGGATGTGGTGGTGCCCAGGCCCTCTCCAGCTCAGAGGGATTCCAGGGGTCTCTTACCTGGCCCCATTCTGGTCCCTTGTGCTTGCCGGGAGCTGGTCTGGGAGGGGGTCAAGGGGGTTTAGATGCATGTGGTCTGGTCTGGCCTGGGGGGGGGGGATCTCCAGGGAGTTAATTGTTAACCCTCCCCCAGGGCCTGGCCTAGGGCCAGGAGGAACCAGGGAGCAGGAAGCAGTGACTGGGGAAAGCACCCGCCGGGGCGGGAGGCTGGGGGCCAGTCAGGGAACTCAGGTGTCCTGGATCTGCCCAAAGCCCTCCCAAGCTGGAGGGAACTGAGGCATCCGGACACCCCCCCACGGGAACACAGGTTCCTGCAGAGGACCCAGGTGTCCAGAGCATGCGCATGCACACAAATGAGCACCCCCAGGACACTCCCATATGCATGCACTACCCTGGTGTTTGGGACAGATGTCCCCCCAGGTGTCCAGGACACATGCACACTTGCACAGCCCAGGTGATCTGGACACACAGACATGCACACTGCTGGGGCCAGCTAGTGGGGGCTGGGGGGGGTCAGTGTGGGGCTCTGGGGGCCCAGGTGTGGGGGTGTGTGCAAAGGGGCATTAACCCCTTCCCATCTGCACCAGTTATCACCCCGCAGCAGGAGGCAGCTTGAAAGGCCGTCACCCTCCTCTGGCCCACGGCAGCAGCACCGTGAGTGTGGCTCTGACCCAGGCCCAATCCTGTGTGTGGGGGGGGAGTTGGGGGTTTCATGACCTCAGGGGGTGTCTGTCCCCCCTCCCAGGCCAACGCACGGCCCTGCACCTGGTCCCCAGCCACTGCTCCACCAACGGTGAGTGCTGGGCGCTCCTCAGCATGGGGTGGCAGCAGGGGGGGCTGGGAGCCCTGATGCCTGGGTTCTCTGGGAGTGGGCGGGGGCTTCAATGGAGGCATGGCGGGGGAGGCAGACACCTGGGTTTTCTGTTGTGGGGATCAGGGGCCCAGACACCCGATTCTCCAGGAGGGGATGGGGGTACAGGGGCATGGACACCTGGGTCATCGGGGGGGCAATAGGGATATGGGGGGGCTGGATGCCTGGGTCCCTGGGGAGGCAGGGACATAGGCCTGGACCCCTGGGTTGTCTTCTCTGGGAGGGGATGGGAGTGTTGGGGTCCCCGGATGCTGGGGCTGAGCATGGTCCCCGCAGCTGAGGGCGACGTGACAGAGCTGTGGTGGGTGCCGGCGCTGCGGCAGGGCCACGGCCTGGAGCTGAGTGGCTCCATCGTCACTGTGCGCCAGGCGGGCCTCTACCTCGTCTACAGCCAGGTAGGGCCCTGCTCCCATGCATACGCCCTCATGCACACGCCCTCGTGCACGCCTCCCTTCACCATCTCCCCTCTGCCCAGGTGCTGTTCCACGACCCCACGTTCACCATGGGGCAGGTGCTCTGGCGTTTGCCCCCCGGGGGCCAGGGCCCAGGACAGATCCTGCTGCGCTGTGTCCAGAGCATGCCTGGGCAGAGGGAGCAGGCCTATAACAGCTGCTACAGCGGAGGTGAGCGGGGCCTCCAAGAGGGGGTTGGGGCGGGGGCACCTTCAGCTGCTCAGGGGGGTCTGGGACCCACCCTGAGGCTCCGCCCCTTCTTGCCCCGTAGGTGCTTTCCACCTGCAGCGGGGGGAGGGGCTGCGCCTGGCTGTGCCCCGGGCCAATGCCTCCCTGGACCTCACCCCCCACGGCACCTTCTTGGGCCTGGTGCGGCTCTAGAGGGACCCAGGCGCCTGGGCAGCACCTCGCAAAAGGGAGCCCAGGCGTCACGGAGAGAGACAGTGGGACCCAGGTGTCCGGAGCCGGCCGCCACCAGCGGGAAGGGACCCAGGCGTCCGGGCAGTGGTGCCAAGACGGGGAAGGCCCCAGGTGTCCGGGACGCCGCATGGACATGTGGGGAAAAAGAACCCAGGCGCCCGGGGCAGGGGGCGCAGGAGGCATTGCGACCACCCAGGCACGCCAACGAGCACCGATTCCCCCGTAGCAACAAGGGCATCACTCCCGAAATCTCCCTGAGGCATGAGGCTCCTTGTCGCCGTAGCAACGGGGGTGGGCCCAGACGCCTGGGGTCCATCTCGGCGTGGGGGGGGAACCGAGAGCCCGGGGTCCCTCAAGCCCTTGGGCTATGGGTTATGAGTGATGAGCGCTGGCTGCGCCAGGCCAGGCCCAAGGCTCGCTGGTGGGGCGTACGAAAGGTTTAAAAGCAGCCAAGCCGCCGAGATCTCGTGAGATTCGGGCCCACATCTCGCGGGATATTCAGGCAAGATGGCCAGGGCAGCAGGAATTCCGCGCGGTACGACTTGGAACCGAAATCGCGCGAGGCCCTCACCGAAAGACCGCGGGACTTAGCGGCCGCACCACCTCCCCGGTCGAAATTCTCGCGAGACCTTGCAAAAGGAGCACTTGAGACAGGTCAGGGCCTGTGCAGGGCTCTCGCGAGATGGGTTGTCGAGTTCACACGGGAACGGGAGGTTTGAGCTGGACTTCACGAGTTCTCGCGAGAGTGGGTGTCATGGCGGCTTCCAGCTGCTGAGCAGTGCGTGTCTCTGCGAGAGGTCCGGTCAGGTGATGGGACAGTCCAGCACCCCCCTCCTTGACCGCCCCATGGCAAAGGGACAGCCCACCCCCCGACCCGATCCCCCAGAGCAGTGGGCAGTCCATCCCCCCCAACCCGACCCACCCACCCAAGGTAATGGGTCAGTCCAAGTCCCCCCCAACATTAACTCCCCCGACCTAGAGTAATGACACAGTCCACCCCCCCCACCTGCCCCTCTTCCCGGGCACTGGGACAGTCGAATCCCCTAGCCTGGCCCCCCGCCCAGGGCAATGGGACTATCCACTCCTCCAGCAGGTGTGAATGGGGTGAGGGGGAGCCTGGATGCCCGGGTCCCACTGCCCTCCATAAAACTCTGCCTCTCTCCTCCAGCTCCCTCTCCTGGCAGGCATGCCCGCCCCAACTCCCGACACGGGCTCTGACACCCCCACTGCCATGGAAGAAGCACCTCCAAACCCTGGAGCTGTGGGGGAGCCTGCCCCTGCCCCCCCAGAACCCCCTGACAGCCCCTGCCTGGGGGATGCAGGGGAGGGGCCAGAGCCAGGGGTGGGGCTGCCCGAGGCGGGGCCAGGAGAAGAGGAGTATTAGTGAGTATGAGGGGTGGGCCCAGACACCTGGTTCTGCCCAGGTCAGGGGAGGGGGGTCAAAGCGGGGAGGGGTCTGGACTCCTGGCTCCACCTGACACCCTGCCTCCCCCGCCAGCCTGCCAGCCTATGACTTTGGGCGCCCCCCTGTGCTGCTGACAGGCGCCTGGGCCGAGTACGGCCACGTCCCTGAGAACTTCCTCAAGGGCTGCAAGTGGTGAGACTGCCCCCCCACCAACAGAGGGAAAGGGAAGGGGGTTTGGGGTGGGGTGAGCCCAGCGCTGGGGTCTTTGTCGCCGTAGCAACGGGGGTGGGCCCGGACGCTTGGGGTCCATCTCGGCTGGGGGGGTAAGAAAGAGGGTGGGGGGGAATCAAGAGCCCGGGGTCCCTCAAGCCCTTGGGCTATGGATTATGAGTGATGAGCACTGGCCGTGCCAGGCCAGGCCCAAGGCTCGCTGGTGGGGCGTACGAAAGGTTTAAAAGCAGCCAAGCTGCCGAGATCTTGTGAGATTTGGGCCCACATCTCACGGGCCCTGGGGACCTTTAGAGGGCAGCACCCCAAAATCCCCCCCCCGTCATTCCAGGGGGCAGCTGGGAAACAAAGGAGGAGAAACTGAGGTAGGCACATGCATCCCTCGCAGGGCTCCGGACGGCTCCTGCCTGCTGAGCAACAGCGCCGACAACACCCTGCGCATCTATGACCTGCCGCCTGAGCTGTACAGGCCCACAGGGGAGCCTGCTGCCGAGATGGTAGGGCCTGGGACGGGGGGAGCCCAGGTGTCCAGGCTCCCATCCCCTCCTTCCTCCAGCCTCTTCATTGCCCTCCCTGGAGGGGCACAGGGAACCCAGGCATCTGGGAGCCTGCTCTCTTTGCAGGGCACAGGGAACCCAGGTGTCTGGGCTCCCAGCCCCCACTCCCCTCTCAGAGCCAGAGGGAACCCAGGTGGCCGAGCCATCCCCTTCCTCCCCAGAGCCCAGCGCTGTGCATGGCTGAGGGCGACACCATCTATGACTACTGCTGGTTCCCGCTGATGAGCTCGGCTGAGCCGCCCACCTGCCTGTGAGTTGTCCTGCCCTGCCCAGGGCTGGATCCTGCCTAGCTGGGGCACTGGGCCTGGTTGTCCCCTTCTCACCCCACCCCCCATCCTTGAGCCTGGTTACATTTGGCTGCTCTGCCTAGAGCTGGCTGCACCTTGGGGGTTTAGGCTCTTCCCCCAGGGGTGGGTCAGCAACTGGCTCCGCCTCCTCCCCTCATGTCTGCTCCACCCCCAGCGTGGCCAGCAGCAGCCGGGACAACCCGATCCATGTGTGGGATGCTTTCAGTGGGGAGCTGCGGGCCACGTACCGCTGCTACAACCACCTGGTGAGTGTTTGCGTACCCAGGCGTCTAGGCTCCCAGTTTTCTACACCTTAGCCCCACCCCCAGATCTCACTTTCCCCCAGAGCTGCAGAGAACAGGTGTCCAGGCTGCCTCTACCACCACCTCCACTCCTTGGCATGGGGCTGGGGTGAGAATCCAGGCATCCAGGCCCTGCCCCATTCCTTCTTCCACTCTTCTACAGTGCTGGGGAGAGACCCCAGGTGTCCTGATGCACCCTCTCCCCCCAGGATGAGCTGACAGCTGCCCATTCGCTCTGCTTCACCCCTGATGGGGCCCAGCTCTTCTGCGGCTCTGACAAGACTGTGAGGGTCTTCGACACTGAGCGCCCAGGCCGGACGTGCGAGGTGCGGCCCACCTTTGGTGAGACATCCCCCTCCCCCGCCACTAGGGTGAGGGGGGTCCCTGGGACACTTTGGGTTTCATGCCCACTGAGAGCTGGGGTCAGATAGCTTCTTGGTTTGGCTTTTTCTCCCATCATTAGGTTTTGGAGTGAATGCAGTAGTGACACTTAATGAGTGAAAGTGTAGAAAAGAGCGGTTGGTCTGGGGGTGTATCAGGCTTAATGGTGGCCTCTTCCCCCCACATTTAGCAAATAAACAGGGTGTGGGTTGGTATGAGTAGGCTCCAGGGTGAATGGTGTGTTGTTCCCACCCCCATACAGCCAAGAAGCAGGGTGTGGACTGCCATCAGTAGACTCCAGAGTGAACGCCTTTAGTAGGCTTCAGGGTTAACAACGGCTTGTTTCCTCCCTGAGCAGCAAAGCGGCAGGGCCAGAGCGGCATCGTGTCATGTATTGCCTTCAGCCCAGTGCAGCCTCTCTATGCGGCCGCCTCGTACGCACGCACGGCAGCACTCTATGCCCGGGCCGACGGTGCCCCCCTGGCACTGCTGCACGGCCATTGTGGCGGCATCACCCATCTGCTCTTTGCGCCTGATGGGCAGCGCCTCTTCACTGGTGCTCGCAAGGTGGGCAGGGCTGGGACCTTGGGGGTGGCTTCTCTGGGTGGGGCTAGAGCTGTGTGGGTGGGGTCTGGAGCGGGGTCTGAGGGTGCAGCTAGGACTGGGGGCAGGGTTTGGATGGGGGCCTTGGGCTTTCAGGGTCTAGTTTGCAGGGTGGGGCTAGGAGGTG
Organism: Caiman crocodilus; assembly: GCA_030014935.1. Taxonomy (NCBI): domain Eukaryota; kingdom Metazoa; phylum Chordata; order Crocodylia; family Alligatoridae; genus Caiman; species Caiman crocodilus. The sequence goes on along the minus strand of JAGPOW010002431.1, from coordinate 1,645 downwards.
GGGTTTAGGGTGGGGTCAGAGTTGTAGATGGGGTCTGGGGGTGGGGCTAGGGATTTGGGTTGGGACTAGTGCATTGTGGGTGGGTTCTGGGACAGGGCCTAGGGGTCAGGCTTGGACTCTGGGAGTGGACTAGGAGTTTGTTGGCAGGGCTATGGGTGAGGCTAGGCATTTAGGGGCAAGGCCAGAGCTTTGTGGATGGGGTTTGGGGTGAGGCTAGGAGGTGGGGGCATGGCTAGGGCATTCAGGGTCAGCTCTGGGGGAGGACCTACAGCCTTGTGGTTTGTTCTGGGGGTTGGGCTAGGGTCAGGCGAGACTCAGGGTTGGGGTCTTGGTGTGGCTAGAGAATTGTAGGTGAGTTCTGGGGTGGGGTCTGGGCCTTGGGGTTCAGGCCCAGGGTGGAGCCTGACAGGGGCCCGCCCCCAGGACCCCGAGGTGCGGGTGTGGGACTTGCGGCAGCCAGGCCGGGTCCTGGTGTCACTGCAGCGCCACGCAGCCACCAACCAGCGCATTTACTTCGACCTTGACCCGTGAGTTGCCCCTGCCCCCGCCCCCACCCCCCATGCCTGGGTTCTCTTGGTTTCACTGGGCTGTCCACACCCCCCACCTCCCCTAGCCTACCGTAAACCTAATGGCCATTCCCCTCCAAGGCTGGGGGTGCCCAAGCACCCTCCCCCCCAGCCCAGGTCACTCTGCCCCTCCCAGGAGTGGGCGGTACCTGGTGAGTGGTGACACGAAGGGGCTGATCTGTGCCTGGGACACGGCACAGCCCCCTCCTGGGACCCCTGAGCCCATGCTGGAGCCGGCCCTCGCCTTCCAGGCTGTACCCGACTGCGTCAACGGTATCAGGTACGGGGGGGGCAACACACCAGGGTTCCCTCCAGCACTGGGGGTGGCAGAGCCTAGACACTGGGTTCCCCCCTCTGACACCCTGCCTCCCCCAGCCTGCACCCCAGCCTACCGCTGCTGGCCAGCGCCTCAGGGCAGAGGGTCTTCGCAACACCATGGGACAGCAGTGACGACGAGGATGGGGGCTCCCTGCCCCCCTGCTCCCACAATGCCTTGCAGCTGTGGTGGTGTGCCATCCCAGGTGGGGGGCAGGAGGCCCAGCCTGACCTGTGACCTGCCCCCCTTCCAGACTTGGACATGATGGAGGGGTCTCACTGCTAAGGTTGGCAGGGGATGTGGAGGCTCCCCCCCACAGATGCCTGGGTTCCCTGTGTATGTGCATGCATGCATGTGCAACACTTGGTGTCTGGGACATGCACACACACAACCCACCTGGGTCGTTGTGTGTGTACAACACTACCCCCCACTGGTGTTAACGGGGGGGGAGATGTGTGTGTGTTTTCCAGACACCTGGGTTCTGAGTGTGTGTACCCCCAACTGGCATTCATTGGGAGGGGAGTGAGTATTTGCGTGTGTGTAAGGGGATTAGGGGGAGATGTAGATAGGTGTGTTTGTCAGAACAGCGAGCTGTGCACTCATGGAGGATGGCTGGAAGGGATTTTGTGTGTGTGTGTGTATGCATTCATGTCATCCTCATATGTGTGCGAGTGAGCAAGTCAGGGATCATTGAGATGCGCGTGCACACAGGTTATATTCAGTAATAAGTGTGTGTGTGTGTGTGTGTGTGTGTGTGTGTGTG
>JAGPOW010002419.1:132919-144820 GCA_030014935.1 Caiman crocodilus | reverse complement strand
ATAGGTACTTGGCTGGGGTCCTGTGACCCTGGCACTCGTTCCTGCCATTGGCGGGGGGTCAGACTAGGTGGCCTGCTCTAGGCCCCTTCTGACCCTAGGCACTATGATACTATGATGATACTATGACAGGCACAGGCTTTCCAAGGGCAGAGCCTGAGCCTCAGGAAGCTGTTACAGTGTGGGCACAGAGCAGAGGGTGGGAGTGCTGGCTCTGTGATTCCTGTTGGATACCAGCACCAGGTGTCCATGTCCACTGGGTTGGCATTTGCAGTAGCAAAGCTGGATGATCCAAGAGCAACATGAGCCAGGCGTGCCGCCGAGAAAAGCACAGTCCCTGGGAGTGCCCCTGCTGCCTTGGCTCTGGGCCAGGGGTGATCCCATGTCTCCACTGCACTAGGCTTCCCTGGGTGTGTGCCAGGCCAAGGGGCTTCCTCCCTCCCCGCGCTGAGCAACAGAGCTCTCTTCCCTGCACCCTTTGCCCCCGCGCCCATGCTGGTTTCACACATCCTGCCTCTTTTGGGGCCCGTACAAACATAATGCAAGCTCAGCTGTCTGCCACGCCGGCTCTGGGGTGCGTGTTGGGGCTCATGTGTTGGCAGGCCTTAGCCCTTCAGGCCTCGCTGCCATGGCAGTGCACTGGAGGGAGGTCAAAGAGGAGCATCAGCAATGAGTGGACGTGATTGATGGAGGGCCGCAGAGCTGACACGGCCCAGACAGCTTGACTGGGGGCAATGCAAGGGCAGGAGCTGAGTCTGCTCTGGGGGGGCTGGGATGTGGTGGAGGAAGGGGGCAGCTCTCCAGCCAGGCTCCCTGCCATGGGTGGGTCTGGATGGGGGCGTCCTAGCCAGCCTCAGGGTCTCAACCGTGCTGGCCTGGCTGGGGCACTGCTATCTACTCGCTCGGCAGGGACTGTTGTGCTGGCTGCCACACAGCTCATCCCTGCCCTCCTGCAGAGCCCAGCGGGCACAGCACGGTGTGCTGGTTCCCCGGGAAGGGGCTGCACTGTCCCTGGGTGGTTGTGCGCCCTTATTCTGTCAAGGGCCAGCAGGTTACAGCTGCAGTGGCTTTTAATTAAATGAGGCTGGCCCTGGCACCGCATCCCCACCATGCCCATCTGTTATTTAAAGCTGCCGGCCGTGCGAGCGCAGAGACCGGCTCATATTTAGGTCAGGGGGGGAGGGTGGCAGTGCCCGCGCTGTGCTGATCGGAGATGCCTGCCATCAGAGGAATAGAGCTGTGACAGCCTCGGGCCATGGCCTGCCGCCCACAGCACGGGCCCATGCTCCCCAGAGCTAGCGGTCACCCCGCAGTGCTGCCAGGCACCCCAGCAGGACCCCGGCCAGCACTCGAGGACCTCAGGACCTGGGAGGTCCAGGCTGGAAGCTCGCTCCCTGGGTGAGTGTGGCAGAAAGGAAGGGCTCTGGGGGGGAGCCTGCAGCCCTGGGAGCAGGTGCCAGTCCCAACTGACCTCCCGGCAGCTTCATCCATCCCATTTCTGCACCCCGTAGCCTTGGCTGCCCCCAATCCCAATCCCAGGCCTGCCTCCAGCCTGCGTCCAGCACAGGCATCTGGGTCCCAGGCCCCCATCTCCATAGGCAATGTCCATGAGACAGAGCAGCTCCAGGGTGGGATGTGGTCTGTGCTGTGGTTCCCCCAGCACCCAGAGTCTGTGGCAAGGCCAGGCCAGACCCCCTCCATCCACAGGCCCAGACCTCCCACCAGCTTCAGCCATGCCCAGCCCTGGCCCTTGCAGTGGTGGGGCGGGAGCAGCCTGCGAGTGAGGCAGAGGGGCCCTTCCATGGTCCCCCTCATCATCTGGCTGGCACGTGCCATATGCTGTCTCTCCCCCATGTCCCTTCCAGACCTAGCCCAGCCTCTCCATCAGGCCCTCCCCAGTCAGGGCGTGCTGGGCCCAGGGCACGGCTGAACCAGGATCCCTGCTAGGTCTGAACAGGCAAGGCGTAGGGGAGCCAAGGCCCTCCCGCTGGGACCCGTAGTACAAGGAAATGAAGGGAGATCGGAGGGGGCAAGTCTAGCCCGGGCCCTGCAGATGGGGGAGGGTCTTCACTTGACTGTCTCCCAGCTCCTAAAGCCTCCTACAGCCCTGCCCCCACCCCAGGATATCCCAACCCACCACATCCACAGCCCTGCCCTGACCCCAGCTCCCACCCACCGGTACCCCAGTCCACCCATGGCCCTGCCCCCCACCCCACAATTGCCCCCCAGCTCCCACTTGCGCCCTACCCCAGCCTCACGCGACCCTTTTTGTAGCACAAAGAATTCCCCAAACTCGCCCCTGCAAGGCGGCACGCTCAGCTGTGCAGCCCAGCTCCCGCCCTCCAAGGAGGCCTTCTCCCGTGGCTCTCCCGTACCGCCCACCATGCCTGGCCTTGCCCCGCTCCCAGGAGCCAGGCTGAGCTGGGGAGGCGGCGCTGCAAGGAGCTGTTGGGGTGCTGAGAGCCGGGGCGCCTGTCCCCGGTGCTGGGGCTGGGGTCGGAGCTGGCACGGCCTCCAGGGGCGCCCGGCATCAGCCAGGGCAGTTGCTGAGCTGGGGGGCAGGCATGGCAGGGGCAGCGCTGCGGTGTGGGGGAGGCGGCCCGGCATGGCGCTTGCTGGCTGCATGGCTCATCGGGGTCCAGCCTGATCAATCCAGCACGCGAACTTCTGAGAGCTGCTGCTTCTGGGTCCTGCGCAGGAGCCAGTGACTCAGCCGCGGCGCGGGGCTGGTGTGGGCGGGGGACAGCCTCCCTGCCAGCAGCATCTCAGCACAGCGCGCTTTGAACCTCTAATTGAGGGCGGCTTCCTCCAGGCACCGCCGCCACGGGGAACTGCTCGGCCGCTCTTCTGAGAGCTGCGCAGCCACGTGAGGAGCAGGGGCAGCAGGAGCCAGGGTGCCAAAGCAAACGGAGAGGCCAAGGCCTGGGCGCAAAGCCTGGGAGGCAGAGCTGGCCAGGCTGCAGGGCAGGCCACGGGCACCAGTGCCCCGCTCAGCTCCTCCTGTGGCCCCAGGCCCTGTTACCAGATGGGGTCTGGGGTCACCCCCCTTTTCCCCAAGCTTTGGTCCCCACTCCCCAGCTAGTGGAGGGGTCTGCACCCTGCCCCATCGTGAGGGCAGGGGCTGTGCAGTGGCTCGGCTGTTGGGGGGGCACTGCATGGGTCTGAGGGTTGTTGGGGCTTTGTGGGAGCAGGGCAACAGCTGGCAGTGGCAGTGGCGGTCGGATATTTGCAGGTGCTGTTTCAGGAGCTGGTTGCGTGGGAGCTGGGAGCAGGGGGGAAGAGGTGAGGATGTTTAGGGCCGTGTTTTGGATGAGGCTCCCAGCAGACCTAGAGGCTGTGGGTACTAGTCCGGCTGTCCACGCGCTGGCTCTGCTCCCCAGGGCCGGGGCAGTCCACCTTTTCCCTTATGCCTGAGCTAAAAGCCACAGGAGCTTTTTGCAAAAATATGTCAATATATACACTACAAACCTACCAGTCTTCAAAACACACACACGGTTACAGAATCACACACCTGTTACGATGCACGCTCCCACACACCTGTTACCAAGCTCATACCCGTGCTCCTGCATGTGTGCACCTGTCTGCATTGCCTTCACTTTCAGTTTCCCCGTTCCTCTATTCCAGGGGTTCCTAAACCGTGGTACGCGTACCCTTGGGAGTACGCAAAACATCTCGGGGGGGTACACAGGAGAAATTGTGCAATGTTGGATTGAATTTTCATTATAGTAAAAGTTGGCATTTAAGGAGTTAAAATATCAAACATATGTGGATACCGGTACGGGGGCAGTTGGCAGTTTTGGCTGGGGTGCACGATAAGAGAGTTTGGGAGCCTCTACCTATGGTTTTCCTTAGTCTCTATAGCGTTTAATCCATTTCACTGTCACTGTTGTCTCCATCATCAACGCTGGCCTCGTTGTTGCTCAGTCCGCTTTCTTCTTCGCCATCCTTGCTTTCTTCTTCGCCATCACTGCTCTCTTCCTCAGGGGGCAGAGGGCAGTCCTCTGCTAGGTCCTGTGGCCTCAGAAATGCCAGCCCTGCTTTGCTGGGCACCAGGCAGGTTCCTGGCCAGGCCGCCCAGCGGTCGACTAGCCAGGGCCAGCGATGCCAAGTGTGAACACAAAGCACACCCCACCCTCAGCTGGCTGCTGTAGTGCCAGCCCCAGGGACTCGTGCACCGCCGTGGTGCTCGCAGCTCACCCCACCTCCAGCTGGGACCACGCTCGAGCACAGTGCGCAGAACACAACCCGCACCGGAGAAGGAAACAAAACTCACACCGACACAGCCCTCCCCTCCAGGGTAACACCCCCCACCCCTCAGATGAGGCATCTTGCACACAGACACAGCCCTCGCACCTCTCCTGGCACTGTGCTGGCACCCGCCCTGTACCAACGTCAGGGCTACCACCCTGACACAGGCCTCACACCTAAGCCAGGGTGATGACACACTCTGACAAAACCCACACACGTCTCCCAGGTGGCATCACACACTGACACATCCCTCACAACTGGCTCTGGGGATCCTGCGTATGCTGGCACAGTCCTAGCCCCTCTCCCCAGGCAGCTCACTCATCCTGACACAACGTTTATCCCTAATGGGGTGCGGGGATCACCCCCCTGCACAACTGTCACTCCTGACCTGGGAGAGTCACCCCCACACCCACCACTGCCAGTTTGGCTTGCCAGAGGCCATGGTGTTGATGGAAGGGGCTGATTCAGGTGGATGCCGTGTGTGCTCTGACACGGGGATCATCCCCTTAGCAAGAGTCTGAGGATTTAGGCATTTGACTGGGTTCCACGCAGTATCTGATTTAAGCATCTAAATGGATAGGATATCATTATAGCGTCCATTAAATGGATTAATCACTGGCTACCTGGCAGGTCTCAAACTTAATTATGAACAGAGACTCATGATAGAGTGGGCGTGTTTCTAACAGGGTCCTGCGGAGATTCATTGTGGGTTCTGTAATCGTTGCAGGTTTTATCGGCGACCTGAAAGGAAACATAAAGCCTTCTCAGATGGAGTTTACAGCGAGTGGTAAATGAGGGAGGGGGCAGCGCTCTGATACGGAGCGATCAAGGTGGTTGGTAAACCCGGCACGAACATTAAGGTGCCTTTCCGTGCAGCCAGATGTTCTCGGGCAGGGGGGCCAAGCTCACTGGGCCCCCTGGGCAGGATCCAGACCCACCTCCAGTGGCAGGGCAAGCAGCCTCAGGGAGCCACAGGGCTTGGTGCAGCTGTCACTGCCAATGCACATCTTTAATGGGGCTCCGTGCCCTGGATTTTGGTGGTGGGTCTGCCCCTGCCCCTGAATTCCCAGTCCCAGGAGCCCTGCAAGCCAGGTGGCATCTCTCTGTGGGCTATATATTTGACACCCTGCTCTGCAACAAGGAATAAAGGATCTAGATGAGCTTCCAAGGCTCTGGGTTGTGATTGGGCTGTGCCAATGCCCCTGCTGGGACCCAAGCCAGAGGGTCTCGTCCTGTGCTCAGGGTCAGACTGACCCCTGATCTGGGCTCAGGAAGGTATTTTACCCCCTGGTCAGAAGGTGTGGACTAGACTGGGAGGGAGGGTTGCCTTCCTCTGTAGCGGGAGGCATGGCCTCTACCTGGGATCACTTGATCAGATTATATTAACAACCTGTCATAGCAGCAGGACGTTGGCTACTGTGGTAGCCTCTGCTTTATCTATAACAGATTTGGGTGTGATGTCCTGTGTTGTGTTAGGGTTGACAGTAATTGAATTAAGCAGCTAGACAGTGGATGTGTTTAGGATGATACAGACAGGGCTGGTCCTGCCTCAGGCAGGGGTTGGACTAGATGTGATCTCTGCAGGTCCCTTCCAGCACCACTGCTTGGTCCCAGAAGTGAAGATCCAGTGGCAGGCAGCAGAAGCTGGGCAGATTCAGGGTAGGGATAAGGCAGGAACTGAATAGCAAGTGTTAGACAAGGACGGTTCACAGCGGCAATGGAAACAACCCCCTGAGGGGTCTGGTGCATTCCCCACCCACTGCTGGAGGTTGGATGCTTTCCTAACAGACCTGCTCTCACTCTACCACAGCTCTTGGACCCGGTGCAGAAAGTCCCACATGGCCATCTGGCAGCGTGGCTGTCAAATGAGAAATGAGGCAATGCCACCAAGAGGGGCCACAACGATCCCCAGTGGGCAGCAGTGGGACCCTGAGACTCCATTTGGTCTGGGAGCCTAGCCGGCAGCAGCAGCATGGGCTGTTACCATCCATGTGAATGAGGGAGGGTGACACCCCCTCCCTTGAGGGCAGCGACACCCCCACTTCACCCTGGCGTGCACTTTTTGGAGTGGAGCGTTATCTAGTGGCGATAGGTCTTTGTCCTGCTTCTTGCCACCCCCACCAGCTGGCTCCATGGCAGCTGCAAGCAGGCAGAAGAAGCGATTGCTGGGAAGCCCTGCTCCCCTCTGCAACCAGCTCAGTACGGGTCATTCTCAGCCTTGTCTAGACAGCCCGTGGGCGCCGGGCAGAGAGGGGGCAGGCTCAGTACAGGTGGAGCTATCCCAGAGCAGAGCTGCCCAACGCCAAGGTGGCAGAGGTCTTCTGGAGGCTCATTATTGGGCCAGATACAGGCAGATTTTCACTGAGGTGACAGCACATCCCCAACGGCAAAGCCAGATTTCAAGCCCCTGTGGCAGAGCTCCTCACTTGTGTTTTCCTTTAACCCCCGCTAAGAAACCACAGTGCTATTTGAGCTGAAATTGGAAAGAAAAGGAAGAAACAAAGGGAGAAAAGTTAGCCGGAGGTAGGTACCCAGGTGTGACATTTCAGCCCAAACAATTAAAATCCAACTGAGTTACAAGCACAAGAACAGGGTGTTACAGCAGCAAACGTAGTGGAAAGCCTGCTGAGTGGCTGTAACCGCTGGCAGGGGCTGCAGGCTTTGCACAGCCTGACAGATGGCGCGGATATGGGAGATCCGGAGCTCGTGCCCTGCTCATCTCACGGTACAGGATCCGGGAACATCCAGGACACAGGAAGAGTTCCCATCAATGTCCGCTCTGACCATGAACCGTCTCTGCAGAAAGCCATTGAGACCAAGGACTCAGCAAGACCCCAAAGGATTGGGTCTTGGTCTGCATCTGAAGACTATCCTGAGCCAAGGTATTAAAGGCTAAAACGTGCTGGAAGGTGTGAGCATCAGCATCTGGGTTCAAGCTGGCCATGAACTCCCAGAAGATGGGACAAGGCCCCTCCAGGACAGGCAACTCCACATCTGCTTCCCCTGCCCTCCTGCCATGGCGTCTGACGTGGCCACTGTCGGCCCTAGGATAGGGATGGGTGGAAGCTGCCCAGGCTCCTCTGCATGCTCAGGGCTGACGGTGGGGGGCGCGGGGAGGGAGGGACTGGTGCTGTGGCCCTTACAGACAGGCTTGGGCAGCATGCAGAGACCTGCCTTGCATTGTGCCAGTTGCTGCGAGGGAAAGGATGCCCAGCTGCACAAGGGGCTTTCTGGAGGTAGCACTGCTGTGTGCAGGGCACTGGGTCGTCAGCGCAGGGCTGTGGTACAGAAGGTGCTACTGGGCGTAGCATGACTGGGTATAGGATGCTGCTGCAGCACTGTGCGGAGGCTGTGTATGGCACAGCTGTATGTAGGGATATTGTGTCTGGCGCTGTATGCAGGCTGGATGTGTGCAGCATGTCTGTGAAGAGGGGCATTGTGTCCGGGGCCAGTGGGATCCAGTGCTGTCACTGGACACAGTGACGTCTGTCCATCTGGTAGGTCCCTGCCCTGCAGGTGTTGCTGACCTGGCTGCTGCCAGCGATGGGACTAGGCAAGCGAGGTAACCTGGAGTGTAGCCCAAAGGCTTGGGGCAGAGCACCAGGGCCAAAGGTGAGGGCTGCCAAGGCAGGGGGCCCAGGAGTAAGGGCCTGAAGGACCCCAGAGAGCGCGTGCCCAGGGCAGGGCTCTAGGTGAAACCGCGCTGGCCTCCTGTACTCGCCACTCTGCTGTTCTTCCCAAGTCCCAGCCAGTTCCCCAAGATGTCCCTGGGCATGGCAACAGAGGCGCAAGGCTGGGCCTGGGGGAAGCAGGGTCCCTCATGCAGAGCAGCCAGGGTAGGACATAGGCAACAGAGAGCATCCCAAGAGAGAAGAGAGCCCTCTGCCTGCCCCTGCCCCTGCCGTGCCTCCCACCATGGCCTTGCCCTCTGTAGCCTTGGCCCAGGCTCCTCCATCACCCACTGCATCTCCTGTGTCAAGTGTCCCAGGGCCAGGGGAGGGCAGCAGAAAGAAGAGCCTTCCTGCTGCTCTAGCAAGCCTTGGAGACGAGCCCAACCTCACCCTTCAGTACGGGTGCCCCAGGGAGCATGGGCAGCCTTTAGGGGGGGAACAGAAAGCAGAGCAGCAGCTTGCGCAGGGCAGATCAGGCACAGAAAAGGGATCAGAGTGGTACTCGGAGAGGGGCTGGGGCTAATTTGTGGCACCTGCACACATCTGCACATGCTAACACGCAAACATGCCTGTACACATGTGCACATTCTGCAGTGTAAATGGAAGCACACCCTAGTGCTCAGGAAGACATGCCCATGCACACACAAGGGACAGGCATGCACGCGGGGTGCACAGGTACAGGCACGCAGTATCCAGGAGACACGCTGGCGAGTGCGCTTCAGACCCCTTCAGTGCCAATTCTCGGAAACTAGTCATTGCATTCACAAAGCTCCTGCCTTGGTACAGGCTGGCCCTTGGGACTTTAGCTCTAGCTGTGGCAGGGAAGAGGCAGGTGCCTCACACATGTTCCTGTGTGCATGTGCATGTGCATCCTTAATTATTATTTAGCACTAATTATCCAGGGCTGCTCTTGGAATCATTCCTCCTCAGCCAGTCTCTCTGGATGCGTGCAGCTCTCAGAGCCCAGGACGGCAGCAGAGGCCTTCCCAGTCCAGGGACTGCAGGCCTTGTCGAAGGGGCTGCCCATGCCCTCCTCCCACAGTGGGATTTCACCCTGTCTGCCTGGGGTGCAGCCTCCTGGGTCACTACCCCCGGGTCTCCCAGGGCCCTGTCATGCCGAGGCCACTGGTCCAGGCCTGCCCCTCCGCTCCCTTTGGTGCTCAGTGGTGTATGTGGCACCCGGGGCAAGGTCTGCTACTCAGGGCAGCTTTCACAGCCGAGCCCAGTGGGAGTGTAGGGTTCGTGGCACCATGCCCAGGCATTGCTGCAATATACCATGCCCCTGCTCCCCTCCCCCTCACTGGGGAAGCTGGATGCTGACACTGCACTTGCCCCATGTCCCAGTCCGTTCCTAACAAAGCCCCTAAGATGCTTGCAGCTCCTGGCTCTGCCACCTCCGTATGTTGGGGCTGCTTGTCCAACGAGAGTAGGGGCTATTAGGAGCAGCTGGTGCACCGTACCCCACTGCAGGGCCTTCCCTGGCTTCCCCAGGCCTCAATGCCTTGCCCAGCTTTCCAGGAACAGCTGCTTGGCGCAGGGAGCTGCTCCCTGACATTCCCCTGCCATCCGCTGCCCTTTCCCCACCACAGGAGGGTGTAAGGGTCCTGACTAAGCGAGGCGGGTGCAATCAAGCCTTTGGTTGCAGTGCAGGGGATGGGCTGCAGTCTGGGCCTGAGGGGTCACCTGGTCAAACTATAGGGGCAACATACTGACTAAGGGAGCTGACCAGAAGGATGCCTGAGGCCAGGGTCTTTCCTGGCAGCAAGTGTGAGAAAGGGGCTGGGGCTGGCCCAGAGCACTGCAGATCCCACCCGGGGTCATGCTGCACCTTTCTGTGGGCTATTTTCCCCCTACGAGCACCAGCAGTGCCTGCTTCAACCACTTGCAGGTGCAGCCTCGGGGGCTTAGCTTGGAGCTGCTCCAGCCTTTCCCCTTTCCCTCCCCTCCCCTCCCCACAGCATGCGGGTCAGCGGCTGCAGCTGCTGTCTGCTGAGCTCAAGTCCCTGCAGCCCCCGCAGGCAGAGCACTGCCTGGGGGAGGGGGTCCTGTCACATGCTTTCCGTGGGCATGTACTGCCAGCTGCATGCCCCTACGCAGCCTGTATACAGGGGAGGCTGGGCAGGCATGTGCATTTGCACTCGTATGCATGTGTGTATCACACGTTTGTCTAGGAGCTCTTCGCCGGGAGGTGGAAGGGGTGTTTGGAGTGTGTGCACTGAGTATGTAGGAGTGCGTGCAAGGGATGTTGTGCACCTGGGTGTGTGTAGAGTGAAGAGGACTTCTGCCCCTTGTGTGTGAGGCATGTTATGTGGTGGGCGGGTTATGACCAGGCGCCTTTCCCAAGAAACCTCTTTGCTTGCATCGGGCCAATTTCATAGGATCCCAGAACAGTGGGGCTGGAAGGGAGCTCCAGGGCTCAGTCCCCTGCCTGAGGCAGGATCAGCCCTGTCCAAACTAGCCCAGACAACTCCATTGTCCAACCTCTTAGCAAAACTATGCAGTCAATCCTGACACAACAGCGTGCATCACACCCGACCCTGCCTCAGGCAAAGCAGGGGACCACAGCAGTCAATGTCCTGGTTTTATCAAATGTTGTTAGTATACAGTCAAGGGATCAGGTAGAGGCCACAAGTCCACTGCAGAGGAAGGCAAAAGCCCCCACAGTCTGCACCGGTCTGACCATGGGGTAAAATTCCCTCTTGACCCCAAATGCAGCATTGGTCCTGACCCTGAGTAGAGGGGCAAGACCCTCCAGCCGGGAACCCCCAAGTTTAAGTCCCAGCAAGAGCCCTGGCACAGCCCAGTCCTCATCCCAGCATCAGCTGCAGACAACACCCAATGCCTCTGAGGAAGGCTTAAAAAGAAATCCCCCGGTGCATGGGGTGGCAGTTCCCTCCTAGCTGCACGCAACAACCAGCAAAACCATTGAGCTGATTTCCAGGTGTCCAGCATGTGGCGGCAGTCTCTGCAAGCTATGGTGACTTTCTTTCCCCATCCTGGAGACTGACGGGAGCGCTGGTGCGGAGCCACCTGGGGAGTTGCCCAATGCCACGCACTAATGACAGGATCTGCCGTGGGGCAAACCTAGCCCTGGCCTGCTGGATGAGACCCGACCCAAGCCCTTCCTCCACCACACCACCTCACTCCCCAGTGCCTGGCTCTTGCCTCTTGATGGGTCATTTGGGGTGCAGGGCTGGGGCGGGTGCTGGGGGAAAAAAGGGCAAAGGGCTGGGGCGAGTTGGGGTCAGTAGTGGGCTCCAAGGGGTGCAGTGCTGGGGGCTGCGACTACCTGGCTGCTTTGCCCCGCTCTGCCTTCCCTGCCTCTGCGGCTCCCTGCTCTGGGCGGTGATGGGCCTTCACTCCAGACACAGCCCTGAGCCCCTGCTCTGTGCCCAGATCCTGCTGTGTGCTGGGGGCCCTGGGGTGCATGGTGGCACTGCCCTGCTGTGCTTTGCCCCACACCCACCTCTCCCTCATACTGCCTCAGCCAGACCATCCTCCCCCAGAGACCACATTCATGGTCCCCCATCACCTCCCCGGAGAGCTGTGGCTGTAGTGGTGCGTGTGAGGCTGGCTGGCCATGGTGATGGGGCTGGCGAGCCCTGGCGAAGGCAGCTGCCTCAGGGGTGAAGCTGCCCACAGCTGTGACCATGGCAGGAGCCATGGCTGTGGCTGCTATGGGTTCTGGGGTGTGGGCAGTGGCCCTTGAGCAGGGGTGGCTGTGACTGGGGGAGTGACGTGCCATAGGAGTGGCAGCTGTGGCAGCAGAAGAGGCTGTGTGAGTGCCACCGGCTGTGGCCATGGCAGTGGTGTGTGAGGGTGGTGGCAGTGGGAGACTGTCAGCAGCTGCGGTCAGCAGGAGGCACAGGCAGTGGCTGGGGGTGAGGCTTGTGGCGGGCCAGTAGGGGGCGCTCCCGTTTTGAGCCGCCCACCTCCCTGCGCCCGACCACCTTCCAGGCTCCGAGTGCCTCCCCTGGGGTGCCTC
>JAGPOW010002419.1:109242-127664 GCA_030014935.1 Caiman crocodilus | reverse complement strand
GAAGAGCGGCCAGGCCGTCTCCAGCACCAGGGCAGGGCAGCACGGGCAGCTGGAGGGTCCTGTGCCCCAGCCCACAAGGGGCCCTCTCGGAGCAGAGCTGCTGCCTCAGGAGCCCAGCTGGCCCGGGGCTCGGCCCTCGAACAGGCAGTCTCAGCTGCCCCCTCCATGCTCCCCTGGATGGCAGCTCCCCCTCTGCCCCTGGCCTGACAAGCCCTGTCCCCCCAGGCCGCAGGAGTTCCTGTGGGAGAAGGAGGGCAGCGACACCCCCCTGCAGATGAACTCGGAGAGCGTCCTCGTGTTTCCGTTCCTCAACAAGAGCGACAGCGGCACCTACGTCTGCACGGCCACCAGCACCATGGGCAGTGTCATAGCTAAGTACAACCTGGACGTGAACGGTAAGCCCTGGGCCCCACCAATGGAGCCGGAGCCTGCTGCCAGCTGCCCCCAGGCGGGCACTGCTGCCTGGCACCGTGCCGGTTACATGGGACCTCGCAGCAACCTGCCACGTGTAGGGAGCCAGCCCCAGGCATGCGCCCCTGCCCGGAGCAGCCACCCCCGCCCCCGCCATGCCTGTGCATGAGGAGCCGCCACGCCTGTGTGATCCACCTCCTGGAGAAGTGGCTGACCCCCCCTCTCCCTCCACGTGTGCCAGCAGGCAGTGTGGCTAGGGGCTGCTCTAGGCATCCAGGCCTTGCAGGGAGCAGGATCCTCCCCAGGGGCAGCACAGCACCAAGGTCTTGTTCAGGCTGGTTTTCCAAGGTCCCTGCATGTGGCTCTGCCTCCCTGCCAGAGGTTCCTTCCCCAGCAGGAGCACTGATGCACTCCCTTCCTTACTGTCCGTGTGCCGGGGGCACGTGCAGGCTGACCCCCACACCCGCCCCTCCCTGGGAAAGGCATCCACCGGCCCAGCTGGGCAGGTTTGTTCTGCGAGGGTCAGGTGGTCCGTGGAGCTCGGCTCCCATAGGGAACAGAGCAGAACAGAGCACCCTTCCCCACAGAGATGCCCGAGCACTTGGAGAAGGCATCCCCAGCTCCTCCTAGCTCCTAAGGATTTCAGCTGCTCTTTAAGATCTCTTCACTTGGCCCCTTGCTTCTGGGGCCTGACTGCAAAGAGGGGCCGAGGCTTTGCGGGGGCCGAGGCCTGCGCCCGCTGCAGCCCAGTGCTGCCCCATCCTGGACTCTTCCTGTAGCTGTCAGAGCTCCTGCGGTTCTCCAGCGCCGTACATGCCACCTTTGCCAAGCTGCTCTGCCGCTGCTCCTGCCTGCATTTAATTAGTTAATGCGTTTTGCCCAGGGAGCAGGGCTATGTATTATTCAGGGCTATTATTATGAGCTCTCTAATCTCTTGCTGCGGTGGGATTATTTCTCAGTCCATGCCGATGTTTGCAGCTCCTCCCAGTCTCGGGATTTTTTGTGGATCTGGGGGCTGCGCTGCCCCTCACAGGTCAACAGGGACACGTCCGCGTGAGCGCGTCAGTCCTGGCAGCTCGGACTCCAGTACGCAGCCCGCAGGGCTCTTTGGGAACCTGGCCCCAGTTCTAGGTGCTGACCAAACGCTTCTGGAAATCCGCCGTTTCTGAAAGCCTCCTGACCATCCACCCTTCCATCCGTCCATCTGTCCATCCATCTGTCCAGCAGTGCTAGTATGCCCCTCCCCGCACTGCTGACACTGCTCTTTCCTGCTGCGGGAGAGGGTTGGTTTGGTTTGTCTTCTTAAGTGCGTCAGTCAGCTTTCAGCCGTGTCCGGTGTCCACGCCAGCAGTCTGGGGGAGCAGGCAAGTCCGGGCTCCCTGTGGCAGGGAGCTGGCCCCAGAGGCCTCATGCCTCCAGGGCTATCTCCTGGCTGCTGCCCTGGCTGTAATTCTAGATGTAAAAGTGAAGCCACGTCTGTCTCTATCTCTGTGTTGTCTGTCCCCTCAACCCCATGCTGCTTCTGGCTCCAAGTGCAGATTGGTGGCTTTGTCCTTGCTGCCCCACGCTGCACATGGAGCTGGGCTAGAGCTACCACACTAACCTCCTGGACACCCCCAAGCCTGGCGGGAATTTGGCAGGGTGCTTTCCTGCCGTGCCTGGAAGCTGCGGTCCTGTGCTGTGCTGCAGTGGGGCTGGGGCTCCCCTGTCTGATGTGCAGTGTACTTGTTGTACCCCTCAGCATCCCGGGCAGCGAGCTCCCTCCCACCCTCACCTGCCCCGTTCACCTCACTATATAGAGGTCTCTGGCAGGCGCTCAGTGCCTCAGGCTGTGCAGTCTCTGCCTCCCCTTAGTCCTCTGCTTCCCTGGGTTTGCTGTGATGATCCCGACCACACAGGGCATTCGTGCCTCCCCTCTTCTCCCAAAAAGCCTGGCTGGAGTCTGGATGCTGTTGCTAGCAGGCAGCTTGTCTCTCCTGGCACTTGCAGTGCAAGTGTCCTGCCACAGGCCATTGCACATTCACCCTAGGATCGCACAGCTGAGCCCTCCCTCTCCTTCTGGCAGCTCTGCAGACTCTTCCCCCACTGCCACTTCTCATCCAGAAAGGCTCTTGCTCCCCTGCTCTCCATGCCCTGCCATGCCCTTCACCAGCCTTGCCTGGAAATGCTCCCTCTGTCTGTGGACAGCTCTGGCCCAGGTGAGGCGCAGCCCCACGAGCTCTGGAGAACACTGTTGGGCATACAAGGGGGAGCAGAAATGAAGTCTGGCCAGAGGCAGGGCCATGGCCAGTAGGCAGGGAGCCCTGGCTGGGGAGGAGTACAGGGGATGAGCACTCCTGGCAACAGTGCAGAGGCCCTGGCAGCTGCCCCTGGCACAGCACAGCATCCAGGAGGGCCAACATCAAGGGCCTTATTTCCCTTTCAACCCCCTCCCATTGCCCCCACAGACACTCAGATGCTCCCTCACCTGGACCTTTGCAGTGCCTCCCCAGGGGTGGGCCTGAGCGCACAGTCTAGACTGCTCTGGGCACACGGCAGGGACAGAGAGGAGGGGCAGAGCAAAACGGAGCCTAGGAAATGCAATCTGTGGCAGCCCAAGGCAGGTTGAGAGCAACTGCAGCCCGTGACATGTGGGCTGCCCAGGCACTGCTGCCTCACGGTTCACGGCCCCAGTCCAGAGCCCCTTAGCTCTCGTGGCTGCAGCTCGCCAATGGTGAGGGGCTGTGCATGCCCCCCCCCCCCAGTATCCCAGTGCAGCAGGGGATAGGCAGGCACGGGCCGGGAGGGGATGCAGGCAGGCTATGCAGGGCTGGGTGGGGAGTGTTGAGGCAGGGGCAGGTGAGGGCATGGGTGGGCTGCTTGCAGCAGGGTCTCCGGGGGCCGTGCTGCGGCTGCTGCCAGGGAGCAGTTGAGCGTTTGGCTCTGGCAGAGGAAGGGCAGCAGGAGCAGAGGAAGAGGCATCTCTGTAGGACCTCGTGTGGCCCACGGAGAAGCAGAGTGAGGAGGAGACCTCCTGCCCACCCCGAGAAGCTGAGAGGGAGTGAGATGGGAGCAGCAGGGCTGGGAGGAAGGAGCATGGGGTGCCTGTCCCGAATGACCATGGGCTCCGCTGCACCACAGTGGATCCTGTAGCCAGGGTGCACGGGGCTGGCTGCCGCCCCAACACTGTGCCGAGCCCGGAGCCGGGGAGCAGGCCAGGACTGGGAGCATGGGCTCAGGGGCGTCGCACTCCCCGCCAGTGCCCAGGCTTGACTCATCTCCTTCTTTTTCTGTTGTCCTCCCCAGATGTGTCCCAGATCCCCATCCCACACTTTCACTCCATTCCAGCCCCTCCGCCAGGCCCTTCCCAGCCCATCACTCATCTTTCCATGACCACCGCTTCATCCTTCTCTCCAGCCGCTGTCCAAGGTACTGTAAGCTCCTTTTCTTTTCTTTACGGACCCTGGGAGCTCTGCACAGGTAGCAGGAGGACGGCCGGCTGGGCCCCAGGCTGGGCTCTGCGTCCCGCAGCCCACTCGAGGGCATCTTCCTAGCCTTGGCTTCCTCGTTGGTGTGTCCAGTCTCTGCAGCCCTGTCTCCCGCTCAGAGCCCGCCTGGCTGGGCTGTATGGGATCGCTGTAGCTGAAGAGACCACATCCCCTCCAGCGGCCTATGCCATCTCCTGGTGCTCCAGGAACAGACCATTGGTCCCGCCAGCCCAGGCCCTCTTTTGCCTGGTCAGGCACTGCCGAGGTCACGGACCCCAGCAGCAGCTTCCCCTGCAGCCCCGTGCCGCGAGGGGACGTTCTTCCCGGCTCCAGCTGGGAACCACCTTTCTCGCCCCCAGATCCTGAGCCATGGTGCCCAACAAGCACCATGGCAGGGGCTGCTGCTGCCTGTATCTGTGTCTGAGCTGTGTGCTAACATGACTAAACTCTGTGCCATGATGCTGCTTTGTGCTGACTGTCTGCTGCAAAGTGCTTGTGTCTGTGAAATGTTGTCTTTCCTTCGAATGCCCCTTCTTGTGTGAAGGGGCAGGGTACCTTGGAGTCCACCTGGCTCCCTTCTCCCATCCTTGTTTATCACCCTCTGCCGTCCCTTCTGTCACTCTTCTTTCCACCCTCTCCCTGTATGAGCTCCCGCTCCCTCTCTGAGCACTTCACTTCTGTGATGGTTCCCATGGCTGAGCCAGCCTACCGTGTGCAGGACTAAAGCAGGACAGTACAGCCTGCTCCCAAGTGCAGCTGGGAGACACTGTTTTCCTTGGCCTGGATGCAGGACACTTCTCTTCTGAGCAGTTGCAAGGCCCCGTGCCCTCCAGCCCAGACGCCTTTTCCCTGGTGAATGTGAGGCAACGCTTTCCCGGCACGGACATGATACACCACTGTCCCACAGTACAGCACAGGACTCTTCTCTCCAGCATAGAAGTGAGGCCCCGTCCCCGCAGCATGGGTGCTGCAGTGCACAAGGGGAGGCTGGGGTGGCAGTAGCCTTGGTCCAGGCTGAGACATGGTGGCCAGGGCCAGGAGGTGCTGCCTTGTGCCTGGGGCAAGAGGTGCGATGTGCTTAGCGGGGTTGACATGCCTCAAAGCATGTCCCTAGGCCAGGCAGGATGTCCCCAGCATGGACCAGCCTGTGAGGTCAGAGTGACTGTGGGCAAGCACAGATGTGTGGGGCTGGCTGCTGTCACTGAGGCTCTGCAAGGTGAGGGAAGGGGCTGGGATGGCAGAGGAGACTGCCGAGCAGCCCTGGGCCATGCTGGAATGGGGGTCACCTGCATTAATTGGGGGGGATCGGGAGGAGGGGGCCGGGGCCGGAGAGCAGGGGCTGCAGGGCACGGGCCCTGGTGGCTGAGCCATGCACAGTGGCAAGGAGCTCCTGGCCAGCGTGGCTCTTCTCTCACCTTCATGAGCACTGCATGCTCCTCCCACCGCCGCAGCAGCCCCAGCTCTGGTGGGGGTATCACTGCTGCGCCAGGGCTCATCCTTGAGCTCCCCATCCCAACCGGTACCTGACTGTGCTCCTCTTAGCGCCTCGCTGGACTCTCTGTGGCTTCCTCCTCTGCCCCTTGCCCCTGGCTCCCTCCTCTGTCTCTGGCCTCCCTGCCCAGAGGCCGGTGCCTTCTCCTTGGCAGCTCCTCTCACTGCCCATGTGGCACCTGCCCCAGCTGCCTCTTCTCTCCCTCTGCCTCTCTGCTTCTCTCCCTCCATTTCCAGCCTGGGGGCTGCCCCCGGTCTGAAGGCCTCTGCGCAGGGAGCTGCGCTGACCTGGTGTAAGCACCGGAGGGGCAGCCAGCAGGATGGGCACTGCCAGGCTAAGGCCCCTGCTGCAGCCTGCAGCACTTTTCTGCCAAGATGCAGAAGGCCTGTAAACACTTTTCTCTCTCACGCTCTCTCCCTCCCTCTGTCTCTCTCCTGCCCTGTCTCTCTGTCTTTCTCTCCTCCCCTCCCCAATCCGTGGCCAGATGCCAGCCCGGTGCCTTCCAGCCCCGGCACGTACCATGCCGTGATTGGCGGAGTGGTCGCAGTCATTGTCTTTCTGCTGCTCATCCTGCTCATCTTCCTGGGACACTACCTAATCAGGCACAAAGGTAAGGCCTGAGCAGCTCCTGCCCACCTGCTGCTCAGCTCCCGGGCTCCTGCCCCCAGATGGGGAGAGACCCACCAGCAGGCCAGAGCAAAGGGCAGCGGGCAGGATAAAAGCACCGCCTCAAGGATCGACAGCCCAACTCCATGCCAGGCTGCGTGGGGTCCCGTGGACAGGCAGCTTGAGCAAGTGCCCCCAGGCCCTGCAGCAGCCAGTGCAGTGGGCAGAGAGATCCCTCCCCTGGATCCCTGTCTATCACTGCCTTGCACATCTCTTCCCCCTCGGGCCAGTGCCCTCCAGCCTCTGTTCTTCTATTCACTACCATGTTCACCCCCTAACCATGCAGCTCTCCCCGCACCCAGCGCTCTCCTATGCCCTCGTCCTCCTCTCGCTGACAAAGTGCCAAGAGGTCTCCTTGGGCCTAAATCTTCTGCCAAGACCCTCCCTCCATCACCTGCCCTTTGTCACTGCCTGCCATCAGCGTGTCCCCTGCCCAGCAGACAGGTGGAGCACACGTGAGGCATCAGGAGAGTGCCCAGGCTGGCTCCACAGGTGACGTGTAAGTCAGAAGCCCAGGTTCCTTCGGGATCATGGGTGACCACTCGCCTGGGGCAAGGGTGCCAGGGTTAGCACCACTCACACGGAGGAGCCGGGAGATGCAGGCAGGGGGGCGAAGGTCAGCTGGGGTGGGGGAACAACGGTCCTGTGCCAGCCCAGCTGGTCCCTGGTTTGGTTTGTGCTGCTGCTGCTGCAGCGCTCCCAGACCCAGGCAGGCAGCCAGTGAGCCCAGCTGGGCAGAGGCCATGAGCCCATGGGGGCAGTTTGCCTAACTGCAGGAGGGCAGCTCCCAGGCAAGGCAGCCCATTCCCATTCTGCCCTCACAAGGGTCCTTGGAGGTTGCATCCCATAGATGGTGCTGGCTTTTCCCTGTTTGTCTCGCCTGAGGCAAGATATTTTCCCCAGCCCTCCACAGCTTTGGCAGGGTGGAGGCTGCACTTTCCTCCAGCGCTAGCTGGGCTCTCCGGCCCAGGCACTGCCCAGCGCCGCAGGCACTGTCCCCTCAGCCCGGCGGGGGGAGTCTGCAGAGCTCCCGTCGGCACAGACACCCGCAGGCATCCCGTGACAAGTGCTCTCTCCCACCCAGGAACTTATCTGACGCACGAGGCCAAGGGCTCAGATGATGCCCCGGATGCAGACACTGCCATCATCAATGCGGAGGGCGGGCAGGCCAGCAGCGACGACAAAAAAGAATACTTCATCTAGGGGTGCTGGGAGGAGACAGGAGAAATGGAGCCAACCAACCTGGATGGAAACGGAAACCAGACCACAAACCCAACTCAACCCAACAGATTTTCTCTCGCGCCCGGGACGGACGGACGGACAGAGGGATGGCGGGACAGAGACCAGAGAGTGACCGGCCTGACTCATGAAGCTTCTTCTTGAACTTGTACAAAACATTGTTACTAAGAACAGCGACAGCCCCGGCCCCGTTCGCTTGCTTGTACCTCCACCCCCGCGACTGACGCTCGCACTAAACACCCGAAGAACCCGTGAGTGAGCGGCACTTTCCTTCTTCCTTTGGCCCCTTTGCTTTGGTTCGGTGGATGCTCTTTGCTTTGCCTCCTTGGCTTGGATGGCGGGTGGGGACGTAGTGCTTTCCTTTGCTTCTATCCATGTTGGTTCCTTTGACATCCAAGGATAAAGTTGACCTGGCGAGTGGCCTGCTGGAGGTGTCCTGGCCAGCACAGGGCCGTTCTGTTGCTAACACAATGCTTTTGCCTGGCACCTCCCCCAAGAACCGGGGCCACGATTCCAATTTATTCCCCAACCTCGGCTTTTGCATGATGTCCCGAGACAACCCCGTGGGGAAGAGCCTAGGCTGGGCATAGGGGTGACATGGGGCCTCTCCGTGCCCCACGACAGAGACAAACCAGCCCAGCCCTCCCCCCAGGCGACTGAGCAGAGTGCCCAGCTCCTTCCCAGAGGGAGGGGCAGTACCTTTGCCTCGCAAATCCAGCCTCTTGGAGCGGGCCCATGACCGGGCTGCGCTGATTTTATCCTTGGAGAGTCTTGTTGAGCGGTGCTCGTGGGGGGGAGATGTGTCCTTGTGTGATGTTGTGTGAAGGGGCGCCAGCTGCCAGGTGGGCGCAAGGACCCGCTTATGCCAGAGGGCCTGCAGCTCGCGTGTGCCACTGGCTCGGGGGCGGGGGGGCTGTTCCCAGCTGTACACTGGCGCTGCGAGAACAAGCCGTGGCTGGAGACGCCCCGTGCAGGTGCTGCGCTGCATGGGGAGCACCGGGCCAAGCGGGGGCTGAGCTCCATGCTGCTGTCATGCCCTGCGTGCGTGCCAGCCCCCCCGTCCTAGCACAGGGCCTGGGGTCTCCTCCCTCTGCATTGCTGCACTTCCAGCCTGCTGGCCGAGGTGGGGGTCCTCGCTAGCTACCAGCCCAACAAAACCACTAGCCATGGGCTAGGCCAGGCCAGCAGCCAGCACCACTGGGCTGCAGCATGGGCTCCATCATTGGAAGGAGGGAGGGGCTGGGCTCTAGCATGGGGCAGGGGTGGAGCTGGGTTGTAGCATTGGGCATGGGGAGGGGCTGGGGCCTTGCATGGGGTAGGCAAGGGTCTGGGGTCTAGCATTGGGCTGGGGGGGCGGGGGCCTCTATCATGGAGGCAAGAGAGGAGCTGGGCTGTAGCACTGGGGCAGGAGAGGGGAGGCGCCGTGGTGCCTGACCGAGGCACCCTCCCGTGCTGCCTCCAGGCACCTGCCTGCCCTGCCTCCTGGTAGCTGCAGGAGGGGCTGGGGCTGGCTGGAGCAGATGAGTTTGCAGGCGGGGACAAGGCGCTCTGGGTGGCAGTGGTGGTGTCCACCTGCCTGGGGAGCCGCGGGGCACGGTCCCTCTCCTCCCACACAGGTGTGAGCCAGGAGCACTTTTGTCCCCCCTGCAAGCCCTTGCCTGGCTGCCCCCCACCTTGGCTCATCCCAGATGCCCCAACTCTGGCTGGGGACTGTGTCAGGGCTGCATTGTGCCTGTGCCCACCCGGTCAGAGCGAGCAGGGCAGCACCCGTTGGCTGCCACGGAGAAGGCCCCAGTCTGTGCCAAATGCCCCCTGCGGCCCCAGTCCTGGGCTGCCAGGGCCTAGGGAGCCTGCTGTGTTGGCCCTGCTGGGCTCCAGGGCCTCACCCGTGAGCAGCACTGGGGTTTCTCTGTTCAGTGCAGCCAGTTATGGAGGGGCCTAGGCCCTAGGGATCTCTGGGAAGGACCCGAGGGTCATGGGCTTCAGGCAGCCCTGAACGGAAGGACAGGATCTGGTTCCCCAGAGGTGCCAGTGGAGTGCGGCGCCCCGAGCTTCAGGCAGAAGGGAAGGTCCTGTTGGATTCCCAGCCAGGCCTGGGGGAGGCTCTAGGCCTTGGGGCACAGAGGTTATGAGTAGTCCCTTTCTATGGAAACATGCCCCTGTCACCAGGACCAGCAGAGACCCAGCTGGGCTCTGGGCAACATCAAGGGGAGGGTCTGGGAGAAGTGGGACCTCTGCCCAGGGCTGGTGTGCAGGAGGCAGGAGTGTCTGTGAGCAATGGGATGGGCATGCCACACAGCTCGAGTGTGCATGTGTGACGGGGTGCAGCGTAGCTCTCTTGTACACCTGTGAAGGGATGCCCTGCTTCTTAGGGCTGCAGATGTGAGTAAAAGGTACTTGGCAGGCCCTGGTCACACTCCCCTCAGCATCCTCACTGCTGCGGTGTGAGGCAGGACCCCAGGCTGGTCCAGGATATAGCAGTTCACAGGACACACCAGGACTGAAGCACGCTCCAGTCTTGAGCATGCAGGCGAGTGACAGGCTGTTCCATACCTAAGCATGCACAAGTGAGGGATACGACACGTCCCAGTGTCCTGGTGTGACGGCAGCCCTCACGTCCGTGCCATGTGGGAACAAAGGGAGCCCAGTGCACTGAGTGTGCATGTTCCTTGTGCCTGCACATGTCGGGGGATCCATCTTGGTGGAGTGGGCACACGTGAAGGCATGAACTATGCAGGCAGGGTGGGAGGCACTGGGTTATACAGGAGAAATGCAAGCCAAGCTCTGACTGTAGCAATCCCCCTTCTTCCCTTCCCATCCGGTTGCATACACTTGTAGTGGAGCGTTGCGTGTGCGCTGGCCCCGTGGGGACGGGCATGCTGGCAGTGTGGTGTGATGGATGCAGGGGGCAGGCAGGTCTCTCGGTTGTTCTCCATTTCATTTTCATTTTTGGAAGAGTCGGTGTTATCCATGCAATGAGAATCCCGGTAGCGTGACCCACGTGTGACCAGTGCAGATGGATGCGTGTGCGAGTTTGCAGAGAGCCTGACACAGTAGCTCTGATGTGTGAACTGCCCCATTCATTTCAAAGGATGCTAACCCTGATGCCAGAGATTATATTTTAAATGTCACCACTGTTAACAATGTCACTGCTCATCAGAGTGTGTATGAATGGAGAGATGATGATGCTGTTATGAAGATCTTTAACATCCAGTACTGAATAGATATAATTCCTTACAATAAAATCATTAAGGACATGTTTTACAATACAACTCCATTTCATTTCATTACAAAGGTGATGCAGAGGCCTCCAGTGACTGAAGGGAGCCCAGTCGGGCACATTCTCCTCCACTTCCCAAAGTCTGGGGATGTGGCTTTGCACGTCCCTGTGGAGAAAGGCAGCTCCTGGCAGGCAGCAACAGTGGTGTCCAGTGCTAATGCTGAGTGTGAGTCCACATCTTCATAAGAAAACAGGAAGGGAGAGAGGAGGAGAAGGAGGGAGAGTGGGAGGCCTCTCAAAGTCCCAGGCCAGCCCAGAGCCTTTCATCTCCCCCAGCCCCAGGCTAAGGGGATGGTGCTAGTGGTCACACATGAGCAGCGCCCCACTTGATTTTTCCAAGTTGTTGTGCGGTGGCACAAGAAGGGCCCTGACCCAGCATCTGCATCTTGTTTTCCTGGCCCTGCAGTGACATGTGGACAAATGACAGGCTAGGACAGAGATACAGGGGGAAATGACACCAGGGGAAGGGGGAGAATAGGGACTTTGCATCAGCCCAGGGGACTTTGGACTCTGCCAAAGGTGAGGGGGGCAACACCGGCTCCTCCCTAGCCCATGCCCCACTCAGGAGTCTGTGGCAGAGGCCAGAGGGCCTGTCTGCCTTTATCTCAGTGCTGGGTACCCTCCCTAACCTTAGCTGGGGCCAGCTGCCCAGCCAGGATCGTGAGCAACTGAGCTAAAAGTTTCCCATAATGCCACTTCTGTAGTGCAGAAGTCACCATCCAGAGATGAGTGACAGCCCTGTCCCTGAAGACTTCACCAAGTTGCATGTGAGTCCACATGCCCAGTCTTGTCAGCCAGGCACCAGCTTGGCCTGTTGCCACAGCAATATCCTTGGCAATCCCCAGAGAGCACCTTTCCTTTGAGATAGCCCCGGGGAAGCCACCATCTCTGCATATTGCAGGAGAGTGCTCTGCAGCAGCTGTGGGAGCAAGTGTTTTCTTCCTTCACCACCTGGGGCAGCAGAAGAGCTAGGATTTTGTACAGCAGGCCCTATCGCCTGTGTGCACATGGGAGCAGGGGAGCACAGGATACCTGTTGCCTCACAAGCACGGGACACCCGTGGTCTGGAGCATGCAGCAGGGACAAGGCGCACCACACCCAAGGGCAGGCACGCAAGTGATACCCAGTGCACTGTGTGCAGGCGGAGCAGGACACATCATCCCTTCTATGGGCAGCCGCGGCAGGCGTGTCTGCAAGGAATGAGACACTGTGCCTTGAGTGCGTGGAGCATGGCTCTGCCGGGGCTCAGGCATTCGAGTGCCAGGACTGTCTCAAACGTGCATAAGTGACGGACTGCACTGGATCCAGGGTGTGCAGGCGTGATGGGCCAGCTTGTGTCTGCATGCTCGGCAGAGGTTGGAGGCAGTGCTTGTGACAGTAGGATCTGGAGAGGGGCTGGGAGGTGCTGAGGGTGTCACGACCCTGTCTAAAGTGATTCTCTTGGCCCGGGGGGCTCCTGGAAGTGCAGCTGGAAAAAAGAGCAGCCCTGGCAAGTGAACCCTCGGCCCCTGCTGCTCTCTTGCGCCCTTCCAGCTCCCTGCCACTTCCCACCTCCTGTCCCCCTGCTGCTCCTGTTGCTCCGGGCTGGGCCACCCCTGGCATCAGAAATCGGGGGGGCCACGTCAAAGGTTGGATCATGGCATCTCTCCTCCATCTCTGACCGTACACGTCCCCACCAGCTAGGAGGACCTTCCAGGGTCAGAAAAACTGGCACAGGAGTTCATTTCCTGCCCTGGAGCCAGCCAGTCCTGGGGGGCACCCGCATGTCCCCAGCCAACCCCTATGGGCCAGCACAGGGTTGGCAAGTCTGGGTACTGCAGGAAGCACTGCCTTGGTGAAGCACCTGCTCCTCCTGCCAGCATCATAAGTTCCCCAATAGCTGAGCCCAGCCAGCCCCTGCTTCCCTGCTCACGCCAGCTCCATGTGGCCGACGGAGGGTTCATGTGTGCTGCTGTGCTGCCAGGGGCATTGGAGCCCAGGTTCTGCATGGGACATGCTGCACCCTGGCGCCATCAACTTCGCTGCAAGGCCACTACAGTACGACGACCAAGGGTATGTGGGAAGAGCCCCTGGTTGGCACCCAGAGTCCTGCTCAAGCCCTGCCAGGATAACAGCCCCTGTATGGGGGCCACTGTGCATCCTGAGCTACCTGAGCCCCAACCAGTGCATGACCTGCAGCCCTGCCCTGAGCTGCCACAGGCCCTGTGGTGTGGACAGGTAGGCGGCTTCCCTCCACGAGACCCGCACCAGGGACACGGCACTAGCGAGCCTGCTCCTCTATGCCACTTGCTCCCCAGCCACTCCTTTCCTGCTCATGCCTACCACATGGTAGCAAGCCACCAGCCCTAGGGCTGCAGCCAGGGCCATGGCCCCAGGGGCAAGCGAGGCCTCTAGCTAACATCCAGAGCCTAGGGGCCCAGCCTGGCCAGATGCAGCGGGCTCTGCAGCCATGTGCTGTGAAGGCTGACGCTAGTGCCCAGGGAGGAGCCTAGTTTTCACCCTCCCCAGCATCAAAGCAGGGGTATGGCAAGGGCAGGGACAGAGCTGCGGGAAAGCCGAAGGTCCAGTTTACAGCAGGACATTTGAGGGTCTGACGCTTATTTTGCCTTGGGAGCAAAGGCAAAATAAGCCAGGACCTTTGACGTTCCCTTCCAGCACCAGCGAGGGAAGGCCCAGGCCAGCCCCAGCCCCAGCCCCAGCCCCAACCCTGAGCACGGTGGCCAGCCAGTGCCCCGGCAGCCAGGCTGGGGCTGGGACAGGGGCATGGGGCTAGCAATGCAGTGGCACCAGGTCAGGAAAGTGCTAGGCGTGGGGAAGGGAGAGAGGCCTGGCCAGGGTCCGCGCCTGTCCAGCAGTCCCCAGGACCCTCCCCGGGCTAGCACCAGCACCAGCTGGCAGTCACTCAGCTCCTGTCGCGGAGTGGGAGACCCAACAGGAGAGATGGGGCTGCCCCAGGCCCCCGCGCAGTGAGAGCAGGGCTGCCCTGGGAGGCTCCGTGCTGGGCCATGGGGTGCACAGCTGCCTCCCCCGCCCCAGGCAGGGGTCTGTTGCTCAGACACTGGAACAAGAGGCCGGCTGGGCCTGTTTGGCTTGGAGAGGCCGCTGGACCCATGCTATACCAAACACTTGAAGGAGCCCAGACCACACAGCGCGGGCCAGGGGAGAGTCCTGGCCCTGGCTCATCTCCTCCGCAGCCCAGGCACCACCACGTGCTGGGGTCTTAGCAGCAGAGTGGAGCCCAGAGCTTGCTGCTCCCTCCCTCCCTGCTTGGCACAGTGGCCCGTGGGACCCCGTGGCCTAGACCCTCTTCATATCAGCAGGAGGGAGGCTGGCATGTCTGAGAGGAGAGCGGCTGCTGGGTCCCTGCATAGCTTCTGTCCCAGCTATGTCAGCATCACTCCCTCCAGGCTTGGTCTTTGTGCTCACCATTGGCCTCTGACCCGGAGACTCTGCTCCTGCTGGGGCCCGGAGTCGGCCAGCAGGCTCCAGCAGCCCAGAGCTCGCCGGCTGCAAATGCTGAGCTGGGCAACCTGATCTTTGTCCTGCACCATGCAGGGCCTGCCCTGCCCTCCCCTCTCCTACTTCCATGGTGATTTCAGCACCCACCCAGCCTCACTCACCCTGCTGGGAGCTCCTGGGCCAGTGCATCCAAACCCTGTATTTACTAGCAGCCACATCCCCACAACCTCCACTGCAAACCTACCCACAGGTGCAAGGCGCAGAGGGTGAACACACCATCCCCTGCCCTGGGTGACAGGAGACAAGGGCCCTGTGGGTGCCTGTCCCTGAGAGCACGGGGGCGCTGGGTCAGACATGCCTGGATCTCAGGACAAGGTGAAGCCCCACAGTTGAAGGCCCTCCTGTCCCCAGCATGGGCAATAGGTCTGGGCAACGAGTCAGCCCTCGTGAGGCTAGGGGAGGTGATTCTCAGTGCACATGACCTGGGGACCCAAGCTCCAGCCCCACCTTGGAGCCGGGTGCAACTACGGGAGACCTGGGGTGGGTAACGCCAGCACCCCAGCTGGCCCCTTTCAGCCCCGCTCACCTTGCTGTCCACCTTTGTGCCCCTCACTTTTTCAGCCATCCAGTACCAGGGCAGTCCGGCTCAAGCCATGGCTCGGCGGCAGAGGGCAGGTATGAGGCAGTGAGTACTGAGGTCAAGCAGCATCTGGGGCAGGCAACTTAGTTGCAGAGTCATGGGGAGAGACAAGTGTGCCGGCCTCGTGCAAACAGACTGGGAGCCCCGGCAGCAGCCCCCTGTGCAGCCAGGCCCTGGGCACAGACCCAGCGGGAGCGGCAAAAGGAGGAGCAGGAGGAGGTGGGGATGGAGCAGGGCACTGGGGTGAGCACAGACCCTTCAGCTGCTAGGGCCGTGGTGCCAGGGAGGTGTGGGCCACGCCAGTGCCAGCCGTAGCAGGGCACGACAGCAGCATTGCCCACGCCAGTCGCACGCTGGTCTGGATCCTGCCCACGCTCATGAGACCCACCCGGCCCAAGGCAGGAGCCCCAGGGAGACTGGCCCGGGTGCACGGGACTTGGCAGCTGGCGACCCTCTGGGAAGGCCCTGCGCCCTGCCAGAGGCACCGGACACCCCACGGCCACGAAAGCCATATCGTCCTGGCGCAGGGCGCGGTCGGGGGGAGGGGGACAGCGAGGCGGCCTGTGATTGTTGTGCTGTGTTCTTGTCTGTACATAACGGGGCGGCCACATGTCAGCGTGACTTTATAACCTTTCTTATAGCCTGTGAGCACCTGGAGAATAATCCTACAAATATAGATGGATTACACGTGTCGCCTGCCTGCGGCTCTGCTTCCCACCCGGCCCATGCCCCACTGCCCCCGCAGCCCCTGCAGGATGCACACACCTGGGCACTGCCCCCACATGGCCTCTGTCCTCCGCATCCTGCTCCCTAGGAACAGCCCAGGCTCCCTGGCACCTCAGGCACACACCCAGGTCCCCCCATGCTGCCCCCAACCCCGCTTTCACAACTGCTCTCTCACGAGCCGTCTCCCTCTGCCATAGGGGTTGCTCAGGGACGAGTGTGTTGCACACCCCTGCAGACACGGAGGTTGTTGCTAGGGCAGGGTGAGCAGCAGCCCAGGGCACAGACCCTGCAGTGACCCAGGTGTGCACCAAGCTCCACACAGCCGGAGCTGCACCGATCCACGAGCGGCCTTACATTCATGACATGGCAGTGCAGAAAATGGCCTCGCAGCCAAACAGCCCCACTCCTCAGCGGTCCCAACCGCGGGGACCACTGGGGCTTCTCGCCTGCCCGACGTCTGCCGTAGCCCGAGGGAGCCTGCCAGCCCATGCTCCCCTGTGCGCGACCATGGATCCACAGGGACCTCAGTCCCCCTGCACAGCCACAGGGCAGAGAGCTCGCTTCCCCGCGCACGGCCACGGATCGCAGAGACCTCATTTCCCGGCACATGGCCACCGATCAGCAGGGAACTTGCCCCCCCAGGGCATGGCCCTGGATCAGCGGGGCATGCCCTCCCTGGCACAAGGCCACAGATCCGCAGGAAACTTGCCTCCCAGGGCACAGCCACAGACCGGCAGGGAGCTTGCTCTCTTGTGCACAGAGCTCACTCCCCAGCTCACGGCCACGCATCAGCAAGGGATCCATTCCCCAGCACATGATCACAGATCGGCAGAGAAGTCGCTTCCTGACAGCCACGGATCGGCAGAGAGCTCGTTCCTTTGTTGGTAAGAAGCAGCTCCAAATCTGACAGCAGGAGTTCCCTGAAAACCTGGAGGGAGCTGAAATCTGGACAGAGTCCGAGCAGCAAGCCTACCCCCAAGACACTGCCTGCAAGCCTCCACCCCTTGCTCCCTGCCTGAGCATCTCTCTGTGCTGGCAACACTGCTTCTCTTCCACATCCGCCAGCATCCCTGCCAGGCTTGCACGGGCCTCCTCTCTTCCCTCTCCGCTCTCTACCCTTCCCCTCCCCTGCAGCAAGGCCCTCCCAGCTCCGGAAGACATCCTAGAGCTTGCTCCTGAAGCAGGTCTAATATCCACACAGCCACATCCCTCCCTCCCCATGAGGGCCACTCACCTGCACAGGCTGAAGGTGCAGTCATCTGGAGAGGGTATGCAAATGAGGCACTGACCTGATTTGCATGGTGAAAATGCGCAGTGCCTCATTTGCATACTGTGTCCTTTTATTAAATGGGAAGGTAATTTTTATTTCCAAGCGCCTCTGCCAGCCGCCGGCGCAGTATCACTGCTCTGCCTCGGTGACAGCTGGGCTATAAAAGGCCGTGAAATCCATTACTGCCCATTCGGGCGCCTGCAAGTCCTAGTGAAGCAGAAGCACAAATACAGCAGGGAGTAAAAGACTCCAGCCAGAGGCAGGGAAGATGCATCATGACAGCCAGCAACGCGCCCCTGCGCTCTCCCGGCCAGGCTCCCTGCCGCCTGCCTGTCCTACACAGCCCAGCAGCACAGGGGCTCGAGGCTCCAACCTGCTAAGGGCACGGCGGTGCTGGAGCCCTGTTCCCCACGGCCCACGCAGCGCATGCGGGGCCTGCCTGTATGCGGGAGCTGGGGGCACCGGGCTGTGGGCTGAGCCGATGGTTGCACCCCCTCTGCAGTCAGGTGCAGACACACAGCACCCAAGGCTCCAGCAGCAGGAAGCTGCAGCTATATGTGGCCTACTGTGTGGTTGGGTGCCACGACAGCCCCAGGGCCCCGGGAAGGTAGTCAGGTTTCTTGACCAGCTGCTGCTGCCTTCCTGCTAATGAGACTGCACCGATGATATCCAATCTGGCCTAGGCCCCCTTCCCCCCGATGAGAGAGTGCAGCCCTCTCGCACCCATGTTCAGCCTCCCTGGCCCCGGGAGGTAGTGGCAGCACCAGTCTGAGCAGCCGCAGCAGCTCCCAGGCTGCCTCCCACGTCCCCAGCCAGGCCAGGCATCTGGGCTTGAGACATCGTGGACCTGGCACTGGAGAGGTGCGTGCAGACAGGGGTTGGGCTTTGGGTACCACTTGCGGGAGAATGTGTTCACATCTCCCTGCGTGGCAGTCTGCATTCACGTGTGTCTGTGTGTGCATGTGTTTGTGTGCCTGGTTGTGAATATGTGAGAACAGGTTTGCATGTGTGTGTGTGCACGCCTGGGTGAGCAAGCAGGTGTTTGCATGGGGCGGGGGGGTGTGTGTGCACATGCATGTGTGTATGTGCATGTGAGTGTGCACAGACCATCGTAGGGCACAGGGGACTGGCCTTCCCCAGCCCGTTTGCTTGCTCTTGCTACCAGAGCTCAGCAAGAGACCTGGAAATTGCCAGGCGAATGGGATTCAATGGCTGCCTCCCTCCTGCCCAGCCACACCGCTGCCACGTGCCAGCATCATACCCCTGCTCGGCCCTTCCTATGCCTCCACTACAGCCCATCATCCTGCTGCCATGCCCAGGGGTCCCCATGTCCTGCACTCTTCTCCTATCTGTCTCAAGCCCCATACACGTGGGGCAGAGCCATCTCCCCACTGGCAAGCCCCTGTCTGCCCCTGTCTGCAAAGGCTGTTGAGCAGCCTCGCATGGTTGTGGACCATGCTGCAGCGGCAGTGCCCAGGCCTGGCCACTCCACGTGGCTCTGCACCAAGTCAGCGTCGGGAGCTGCAGCTGGCAGGGCCGACCATGGCACCTACACTGAGCCGCCGTCTCTGTGGCAGCCACTGGCTCAGCTGCTGAAGGAGTAAGAGCCCTGGCCAAAGCCAGCCTGGGCAGTGGAGAAGACCAGGGTCACGGGCTGCCTGCATCCCCTTCACACCCCGCGTGGGGGACACCCCTGCCCGCAGGCCCCGGGTGAGCAGCCCCAGCACCTGGTCTTCACTCCCGAGTGTCTCGTTGCTGCAGAGCCAGCTCCC
>JAGPOW010002419.1:76615-89329 GCA_030014935.1 Caiman crocodilus | reverse complement strand
GGCTTAAGCCACATAGCCCCAGCCCCGTTAGTGGTTGCAGTGGTAAATGCTTCAAAAACTTGTCATAGAAGGACTGGAATATGATAGTTACTTGTGACCACTGTCTAACACAGCAATACACCTCCATCCCTCTATCACCACCAGGACCTCTGCCCTAGGTCCCACTAGTCCTGGTGCAAACGGAGCTGGGGTTCCTGGACTGTCACAGCCTGAGGGAGCTGAGACTCGGGTCGGCTCCTTCCTTGATGCCTGCAGTCGCTGCCATACCAGGGACGGGTTTCCCTGACTTGTACACTGGCACTTGAAATGTCCATCTTCCCCGTACCGGTAACAAAATTTTCCTCTCCCTTCGGGCTGGCGAGGCCATTGTGACCTGATAGCTGGTAAGCCTCGGGAGGCCCTGGGCTGATTTCCCCGTGTCTCCCGGGCTTGCTGGTGCAGCACGGCCATGGCTGTGGGGCATCATTGTCAAAGTCAGTCGCCGTCGGCCTCTCGACAACCAATGCTTGTGTTGGGCACGGAGCCATGGCCAATCCCCAGGCTGGTGCTGGTGTTACTGCTTTGATAGAGGCCTTCACAGCTTGTAGGCTTTCAGCTTCCCTGATTTCCTGAAGTAACCGCCCAAATGTAGGGGGATTTTCTCTCCTCCCAGTGAGGTTGAGCTCCCTTACCAGTTGCTCATCATAAAGTATCCCTACCCGGAATGGCTGCAAGCAAGCTTTGCCAGCCATCTCCCAAGTGAGTCCTCCTTGAGCCACTAGCTGTTGTAACACTCTTTAATTGCAGGATGTAAGGTGAGGCTGTTTCCCCCTTTTGTTGGTATGTCGTATTAAATTCCAGGAACAAAGCCTCATCTTGCACTGATTTTCCAAAGACGCTAGACAGAAGTGCGAGACACTGCAGAATGGAAATGTTGGCGTTTTCCTGCTTAATTATTCGAACCACTTCAAAAGCTGGATCTTGGAGACTCTCCAGCAGCCGCCTCCGCTTCTCCTTTTCTGAGACTGCCCACGAGGCCAAAGTGTCTGTCACATGGGAACGCCAAGCCTCAAAAGTCTCTTCCCCTGGGGGAAGTGGGTCCTTCCCTGAAAAAATGCGGAGCTTCTTGTAGGCAACCGACTCAGGTGATGTCCGGAGTGCCTCCTTCAGGGCTTTTCCCAGTGCCTTTGCCCACTCTGGATCCAGTGCTCCAGAGCCCACCCCACTCTCACCTGGGGCAGCTGGGCAGGGTCTTCAGCTCCTCTGGAGGGGGGTCATCGGATTCCCCTCCAGAGTCTGGGTGAGGAGCCGGCCCCCCATCTACTAGAGTTACAGCCAGACTTCCTCATCTGTGACCTCTAGCATCCGGGGAACACGCAGGGCATCCGCTGCAGTTGTCAGTTCACACACTGCCATCTGATGGTCCCCTCTCCCATCAGGTGCACTCCACGCACCTGACATAGTCTAAGGCATCGAGAGGACCCCCTGAGCAGATCCCGAATGGCCACGGCTGAAAGGCCCTTGGGGATGTTGGTAATCACAATCACCCTCCCTGGGCTGACCTGCAGCTCCATGCACCACTGCAGAAGCTCGGCCATGCCCATAACAACTGAGAACCCTCAGACCGACACTCCCACAATGGAGTGAAAAACGATTTGGGACAAGCAAATCAAAACAAAAACACAAGCCTGCAGCAAGATGGGGGAGACGCTCAGCTGCGGGTACATGGCACCTGTTAAAATGGGTACATGGCCAGAAATCCCGGACAAGCCCCCACAATGTAACCCTGGGCGCGACACGACATGCGCCCTCACCTGAATAATGGGATCCTGGGGTAGCCGGTAGCCAGTCGCCCTGCCCAGCCCCCTGCGAAGCTGCTGCAATGCCTCTCTCAGGGGCTCTCCAAGGGACCACCGCGCTGAGACTCTGCATCTGGTCTCCAGCCTGTCCCTCAGCTCCCTCTCTCTCTCTCTCATTCCCCCCCGCGGGAAAAACTGCTCCCCCTTTTATCCAAGCCTCTCCGCCAATCCCAGCTCAGGGTCTTCCCGGGCTTTTGCTAAGGGCTCTCTTTCCAGCTGTGCTGGGGTTACATCACCCCTCCCACTTCCAACAGGGCTGCTCCCAAACAGCTTCACTCACCCTCAGAGCCTGCAGTGTCCCCTCGGGGACAAACTCTGTCTCGGCCAGGCTGCTCTTCCCATTCTGTTCAGGTGGGTCCAGTTTTTAAAGGCTGCTACACTACCTTAGCTTTTCTTAAATTTAAAGCATTCCAAGCCCTGCTAATAGCTCACCTGTGGCGTGGTCACTAGAGCACTAGAGCACAGTCAGAGAGAGCCTCCTCTGGCCCAGGACATCACATCCTGCTTCCCAGATAAGAGCTCTTGGCACTCACTATTGGCAAGAGAGAGGCAGGGGATGAGGGGGTCTCTCTCTCTCACCTGTGTGTGTGCCCAGTCTGGAGGTATGCACAGTTGTCCATGCACCCAGAGCTACACAACCAAGAGGAGAATCCCACCCTGTGCGTAAGTGGCATTTTTGGCACTGAGACATCCATGTAGACAACCAAACACAGACACTTAGATGCCCAGGAAAAAGCAGAATGTCGCTTCGGCAGATCAGAGTTTGGTCACATGGCACCTGTTTGGAAATAGGGCTTCGAACGGCAGGTCTCAACCTTTGCAGGCTCGCGGCCTCCTCATTCGACTCAAGGGAAAGGTCACCTCCGTCGTTTTTGGACTACAGAAAAATGCTAGAGCGATTCTTCTGTTGCAAAGAACCCAGACAGCCCACAACAGGCCTTTGCCACTCTGGACTCCTAGTTGAAATCTTGTGACTCGTGTATGGCGGTTGATGTCCCTAACAGTGCTAGTATTGTAGCTCCCTGTGACACCTTTAAACGGCTTTCACAGTGCCTCAGGGCACCAGGGCACCCTGGCTATGATTCACTGGCTTAGGATGATGAGTCTTAAAGACCCATAGCTATGGCACCTCTGCCATGAATACAAGGAAGTACCAGAGCCAGCCTCCCTTTACTCACTGCACCACATGGCCCTGCCTTCCTTTAAGCCCATTTGGTTGGTTTTGGTCATGTTCTGCACTATTGGGCATTAATAATGATGGCAAAGTGAGGGTAACTGGCTGGCACGTGGGTGGACATATGCCTGAATGTACATGCAAATCCCTCAACAAGAACTGGTTCTCCTACCACAGGAGTTGCCCACGGTGGGCAGGGTTCACTACATTAGGGGTCCACCATCCCTTCCCCAGCAGGTTCCTCCCCTCTCCCCTCTGCGACAGGCTCCTCCACCTGCTCTGCAGGGGCTCTGGCGGGAGCAACGGGTCCCACAGTCCTGGTGAGGGGCATGCTCCTAGCCACGTGCTCCAGCAGCTCATCCAGGCACTCCTGGGCCTTAGCCACCTTCTCCCGGCTCTGGCTCAGGAGCCCCTCAGACTGCGCCTGGAAGGATGGGGTGCTGGAGAACGCAGCCTGGAGCTCCTGCTGGCCCTGCTCCTGCACGCTGGCTGGCAGGCCCTGGACGCTGGGCACCAGGCTTTGGCAGGCAGCCTCCATGTGCTGGAGGAGGTCCAGGGCGTGGACAGAGCCTGGGGGCCCATCTCCTCCGGCTGCAGAGTGCTGTCCCCCTCATGGCTTCCTGGCTCTCCCTGGTGCCGCTCCAGCCACAGTTGCTTCAGCGTCTCCTGGCTGTCGTGCACCATCTGAGCCCCTGTCTGCTTGGCAGAACCAGTCAGGTCTAGAGCTCGCTGCAGCTGGGCCTGGGCCCCCAGGCACTCTGCCTGGTGCGCCTCATCTTGCCCAGGCAGCGCCGGGAGGCTCGCTGCTGCAGGCTGGTCGAGAGGGAGCCCAGGCGCACACAGTAGCCCTGCTGCTGCTTCTGCTGCTCCGCCGGAGCCCCCTCTGCCCTCTCCACGGAGGTAGCAAGTGCAGCCAGCTCCTCATCTGTTATGGGGAGGTAGCGGTCCACCCACTGCTCCAACTTCCCCAGCACCACATCCAAGCCACTCAACCTTCTGGCCCAGGATGAGCCCATTACAGCACTCCTGCTGCTGCTCACTGCAGATCTAGTCATCTCCACACCCTCCTGGACAGCCTCTTTGGCCACATCCACCATGCTGGACACTGCAGCCTTGGCCCCAGTGACTGTGCTGTAGACAGCATCCCTGGTCCCCTCAACTGCAGTAGCCACCAGATCATCACCATTGCTCTCCTGGGTGGATGAGAGCTTTGCAATTGCTCTTGGACAGCCAGGGAATCTGAAGCACTGAGTGACTTGCCCCAGGCCACTGATGGGTGCAGGGTCGAGCTCCACCCATTCTGCCCATCGTGGGAGCTCACAGCAGAGACCCAAGTCCTGCCCAAGCTCCCTGGGAGGGCAGAGAGCCAGTTCAGGGCAGGGGCTGCTCCTTCGCTCAGCATTTGACTCGCAATTTGTGCTGCGTAGCTGCGAGAGCCCTGCGCTCGATCTCTGCCACGCAGTGCAGCGGGGACGTGCCCACTCTATGCATGCTCGGGGGAAGCTGCATGTTCGTTATCCACTTCACAGTGTTTTGAACTTGGCAAGGGCCCGTCATTCCTTCTGACAGCTCCATTTGGATTTTAAGTGGCCTCGAGGCTATAAGGGCCCTTCAAAATGTCAATAAGTTCAGTGAGACAAGCATGGTAATTCTTCCCCGCATTTTTGTGTTGCTGCCAGTCGGGGACAGCAGAAATTGCAGCCACAGCCTTGTGCCAGTGCTCTGTGCGGAGACTGCCCAAGCACTCCCAGCACAGTGAGAAACAAACACTTCCCCCGAAAACACATCCCAAAGCCAGGGCCCCAGCCTGGGAGCTGGCTTTGATTTGGGGCCCACATCAGTATAAAAGGCTTCTGCACTTTGTTGTCCACCCTTCCATCCTTATCTCTGGAGTTCAGAGAGTTCCTTATCAGCATTAAGAGCTGCTGCCCATGTATTACCAGGTCCTTTCTATTCAGTCTACTCCCACGCCTTGCTAGGCAGGAAAAAACATGTGCCTAAATTTGCGCTGGGCCGGGGGAAAAATTAATTGTTTGGGGCTGAGTAGTATTTATACTGATAATGTCTAAACAGGGCTCACGCTTGCGGGTCAGAAGCCAACAGAACAAGTCGCCAGCGCGTAGCGGGTCCCCAGTCTTTGTCAGGAATATTTTAAGAAGAGCCAAGCACAGTGACTGCCAGGAGGAGAATGGGGGAAAGTATGTTCATTAAGGAACCATCTATATTTATAAACGATGCTGTTTGCTAACTATGGGCCCTATGGCCCAGGGAAAGTTAATGTTAGTTGTCTCAGCAAAAGACTCCTTGCATGTCCTGCCCTTGGGGTTTAGCATATTTTGCGGAATGAAGGGTTCTCTGGTGAGGGACTCTGTCCTGACCTGCGACTGCCCAGACGTGAGAGGACGGGACCATGCTGACTGTGTCAGAGAGTCCATGCCCTGAGCCACAACGTGGGAAGTGATCCCAATGGAAGCAAAAGCCCAGCTGGAGAACAGCACTTCTCTCGTTGTCCGAGCCTTGCATCACCTATCTGGGGAGGCAAAGTGAAAGGCTTGCATCACCGGCACGGGCAGCCTGACAGCCTGCATCCTCTTCCTGGGATTTCTTGAGCATATGTGAAACAGAAGCAAGACACGGGCTGCTGTGGTCCCCCTGCTTTACCTTGGCAGGTTTGGGTATGACATCGTTTGCTGGTTCAGGATGGACAGTAACTTTACAAAGAGGCTAGACAGTGGCTGTGTCTGGGACGGTTTGGAAAAGGGCTGATCCTGCCTCAGGCAAGGGATTGGATGAGATGTGACCTCAGGAGGGCCTTTCCAGCCCCACTGCTCTGGGATTCCTGTGATCCTGACAAGAGGTGCCGCAAGTAGGACAGGGCTGGCTGCGGCTCTCCCACCTGATTCCCGGGGACCAACAACAGCCACTTCACGAGTCCAGGATCCCAGCAAGCGAAGAGCAGCCTGAGTTCTCCAGCCTCTCCTGTAATGCAATGTGGAAGGAGACACCTTCCACAGTTACTGTCTTGTTTTTCACGAGTGCCTGGTGGGGAGGGGGCACCCAGGTTCATTTAATAGTTTCCTGAGAGTAAGCATCAAGCCAGCATCAAACTAGCCAGTAGCTTCATCGGGGTTAAACAGTGTCATGCAACAGCTGCTGTTGTGTAGGACTGCGTTCAAGGATCGCCAGCCAAGGCATGATTTGTGCCTGCTTGGGCAAGTAAGCTTGGCGAGGGTCTCGGGACCCAAACCAGCATCCGGGTCCGTGAGACACTTTGTAGAGTCATGAAGGAGGGCTGGGAGGGACCTCCAGAAGTCACCCAGTCCAATCCACTAAGGCAGGATCATTTCTAGCTAAACCATCCTATACAAATCCACAGTCTAAACTCATCATAAAACTCATCAGCCAGGACAAAGCACAAAACATCACACGCGAACCTGCCACAGGTAAAGCAGGGGGACTGTGACAGCCCCATGTCCTGCTGCTGTAAAAGGCTGTTAATACACACTCGAGAGAGTCCAGGTTACTATACACTCGAGAGGGCCGCTTGCGTCCAACAGACGCTGTGATCTTCCCCGGCTAGGTCCGGGCACTGCATCTTCTAGAGACCCAGCTGACTCGGGCTGAAAGGGAATTGTCTCCTCTGAAAGTCTCTCCACCCAAGACCAGAGTACAGGAACCACTGCAAGTGCCGTCTTGTATGTCCATCCAATCACAGCTGCCTGTGCTTGGCAATTTGATCATCCCAACCTATTGATCAACTGATTTAGTTTTAATTGGGACCTAAATAGGCTGGTGGTATTGCTCTGCCTTCAGTGAGCTTTTGTAAGGCTGTAGCACATTAGTGGAGTAATGGCCTTGCTTATATGACTATTTGTTCACTTGTCCCTTTTAATAAGATCAATAAAAACTGAAGGGAACCCATTTAACCTGTCCAGCTGCGGCCTGGGTCCAGCCTGGGCAGCTTCAGGACAGAGTCTGTGTCCACACTTGGCTCTGTGTCCAGATTAATACCTGAGCCCCCAGCTAACCCTGTGCTGGCCATAGACTCATGTACCCCAGTGCTGGAGAATGGCTTCAGTACAGGGTTAGCCACAGTGACAGATGTCAGGGAAAGATATTGATGTAGGAAGGAAATCCCTTTATATCTGGGGCAATGGGGACAAGCCTGTAGGTGGAAGGTCTGCTGGGTGGAGCAGACAGGATTGGGCCATCGGTCTGATCCTGGGTTGATGGCCCAGAATTGGCCCAGGATTGGAGGTGCCATGAGCTGCTCCAGAGTCATTTGCCTGCATGTATTTGCATGCCAGGGATGAATGTCCCTGTTGGCTGGGTGGGCTGGGAGGCCATGGGGAGCTGGGAGAGCCCCTGGGCTGGGCTGGGCTGGGCTGGGGCTGTGAGGGCTCATCCACACCACTTTGGTTTTTGTTTGTTTTAGTCCATTTTTTCATGTTCCAAGCCAAATCAGCCAAATCACTTTGAAATCCACGAGTCGTTCAAGAACCATAGGTGGCCTTATACTGGCAAATATCTGCCACCCCCACCTGGGGTCTCACATGTTTTCAGATCATTTGGTGGGCATCCTAAGTGCAGGCCCAAGCCCGGAGGCTTGGGGTTCGGATGCCCCCAGATTTCACTTGCCTTCAGCCATATGGCCGCAGAGGCAAGCTAGGGAGGAGTCCCTCATTTCCATAAAGTGGGCATAAAGCCAAAATCTTCCCACGGGAAATGAAGATGGGAGGTTCACTATACATTACCTCTGCGAGTACATCCCCATGCTAGAAAGATGGTTATCTGGGCAAACCGCCTTAGTGGTCACGGTATTTCCCCTGTAATGGCAGAGGCCTCACCCTCAGCACAGCTCCTGGCATGTCCTGGCAGCCGGCCTTGCCCGAAGGAGCCAGCCCTTCCTCAGGCACAGGAGGTAAAATCTGAGCACCCGGGCCAGGTCCCTCCCCTGGCATCCCTGCACGGCTCCAGGCTGTCTCCAGCTGCAGATCCCAGAGGGTGCGCCGGGCTCACCTCCCCGGATGCGCGCATGGGCCCAAGCGAGGGAGCAGCCTGTGTTTTCCTCAGCTGCCAACCTGCCCCCCACCAACAGCCTTTCCCCATCTCTGAACCAGCTCCCTTGTGTTCCCCAGAGGCTCTGGACTGGGTGACAATGACCCTGGAAACTTCCCGCTTGCAAGATCCTTTGCTATGGTCTCCACCACAGCAGCAGGAGGGCAATGTCCCTGCTCCCCAGCCATGCCCTCTGTCCTGCCGGAGGGCTGCAGCATGGCCACGCTTGCGGCAGCCCAGGGGCCTGCCCTGGCAGCATCCCAGACGGCGGGTACCACCCCCAGCTCCCTGCTCTGTGCCAACAGGGTGCAGTTGCTCACCAGCACTTGCACACCTCCTCCTCCCTCCCGTCTCTGTGAGACAGCAAGCCCATGCTGAGGGGATGAGGTCCTGTTTCTGCCCCCACTGGAGGGAGCATCCCCTCCGCTGTCCCTCACACCCCTCTGTGTCCCTCGCCAGCCCCCTCCCAAGCTGCAGTCGCTCCGGTCGGTCGGCTGGTGGCAGAACCTGCCTGGCTCGCCCGCGGAGGCAAGTGCCTGCAAGGAGAAGGCAGCCCCTGCCAGAGACCAGAAGAGCCCCAGGCCCGGGCACGACACCGCAGGGAGCCAGAACAGCTTCACAGCAGAAAAGAGCCCCTGGGGAAACAGGCGCTTTCAGGGACCTGCCCTTCTGCCTAGGGGCTGGGAGAAAAACCAGCCTATGTGCACAGCTCGTTCCCTCCTGCCGCACGCTGAGCTGGCCAGCTCCCGGGGCAGCTCTCTGGGCTCAGCCCTGTGGGACCAGGACCACAGCCGGATGCCCGTGGGGTGCCCTCTCTCAGCACCGAGGACCCAGTTGAGAGGACGCCCATCTGGCCGGCGTCCCAGCCCTTGGGGGCACTGCACCTAGGAGGGAGCCCAGGGCTCCATTCATTCCTGGCTCGTTGAGCGACCTGGGCAAGACGGACGCTCCCGGCCCTGAGTTTCAGCCCTCCCAGCTGGGAGACGGGGTAGCGCCACATCCCCGCGAGGCGCTGGCAGCCCGTGGAGGATTTGCAGTGCGCAGCAGCCGGGTGGTTGGGTTATAAGGGCTGGAGAAGGGGCAAGATGGCCCAGCTGCCAGCCAGAGGCGGCCCCGCCACCCCATGCTTGTGCCAATGCCTCAGCACGTCCTTCCCAGGGAGGCAGGAGTTGTCGGCAGCAAGCGGGGCAGCAGCGATGGCGGATCCTTACACGTGCTTATCTGTCTGGGTGAAGTGAGCCGGGATTATCGGCTCGCCGCTGACGGGTGGAGATAAACGTCCTGTCAGAGATCAAGCGGCAGGGATTAGGTACAATATACGTGCGTGTCACTCCCCTGCCCTGGGATCCAGGCCGCGTTTCCTGACAGGTGCTGAAAAGTGCAGGGACAAGGGGACTCGCGCTGTCTGGCTACATGGCTCCCCCTTTAATAATTTGTCAGCTGTTCCGTCACCCGTGAAATAGCAAATGGCTGCATGATGTACTGGCAGAAATAGCAGCAGACTCTCTCTGCACGCGCACGCGATGGAAGCGGGGAGATGAGCAGAGCAGCAGGCTTCCCACCTGGGAGCCGTGCTCTGAGCTGTCCATCCACCCGGTCCCATGCGGTGCCCGTCACCTCGGTGTCTGGTCCTGAAGACTCCCAGGAGCGGACCCCAGAGCAGCCATTCGCAATCCCATCACCCCCTGCCATCTTCCTGGCTCTGATAAGGGGAGAGGTGCATGGGGTTGCGCTGACTTAACATGCAGTTAGCTCCATGTCTCTTATCAAGCAAAGAGACGTAGGCATGAATTGCAAATCACTCACCACAGAGGGCTCCGAGAATGGATTGAACATGATGGAAGAATTCGGGAGCGTGGAAAGGAATGACAATGACCCTGCGAGCGTCCCCTCTGCTTGGGCAGGAGGCTCCTGGCGTGGCGTGTTCGCTCTGGGACTGCACCCTGCCCCGAGGCATCACCCCGACCTTTGCCAGGCAGCCTTTTTCCAAGCTCGCTGAAGCTAACCGCAGCTCATCTGTGCAGCCAGGCCTGGTGGAGCTCCCAATATCCAGCCTGGCCCCAGCGCGGTCCAGGAAAGGCTGGGAGGAGAGCAAAGAGCTGCACTGCCCGCACATAGCAACTCCCGCAAGAGGAGAGAGCACAGGGCAGGGGAGTCCTGGGCAGAAATGGGGGAGATGGGCCTGGGGTGCAGCAGCCTGGGGGTCCCCAGGCAGCGTACCAGCCAATTTAGACCAGCGCCAGGCTCCACACAGGGCCATCGAGTGCCCAGCTGGCCTCCTCTCCCCACATCGGGACACAGCACCAGGACCCACGCCGCCGGGGCTATTACAGTGCCTGGGAAGTCCAGCCCTTGGGAGCTAGCGAGTGCAGGAGTCGAGGCTGCTTGGACCCCGCACTTCCCTGCTGCTGCAGGTGCATCGTGGGGCAGTCGGTCGTGGCAGGACCTGATCCAGGGAGCAGGGGGTGCCCCATTGCCCCGCCACCCCTGCGCTCGGCGCCAGGCCTCGGACACGCGGTCCCAGAATGATTCGTTCCATCCCGGACGGACGGTCACCATGGAAACAGAGCACTTTGCAGGCCCCACTGGGAAGCCGAGGCCGCCGGCTCGCACCGGTCCAGAGGTTTTGGATGCTCTCAAGGGACCAGCGGCCCGGTGTGGACTGTGCTGGCTCTAAGGGACGGGGACAGAGGGCAGGGGGCAGAGCCAGCCTGGGCCGAGCAAGGCCAGAGGTGCGGGATGCGCCCTCAGGGAAGGGAACTGCCATCGGCATCGCAGCAAACGGGCAGGGAGGGTAAGGGGAGGCTCCGCGTGGCGGGGCAGCAGGCCTGGGGGATTCAGAGCAGTTGTTACGCAAGGGCCAGGGCTCAGCCCGTGGTCTTCGCCCGCCTCAGCCCCTGGGCACAGCTGTGCAAAGCTTTTTATTATTATTTCTTTTTAAGGACATTTTTCACGTCCCAAGCCAAATCAGCCAAATCAGGTCCAAATCCATGAGTCAGTCCAGAACCATAAGTGGCCCCCGTGGTGCTGCTACGCTGCAGGCAGAGCTGAGCGCCCTGGAGTCCCCGCGCACCCAGTGCCTGCAGGAAATGTGAACGTGCTCAATCTGCACGTGTGAATCTAAAGTTACTCTGTTGAATCTACTAATGCCCGTGCATGTATAGTTCCTGCCATGGCAGGAAAAAGTACTGGGGTCAAATGACCCCAGCAAGGTGTTCATCTAACCTCCTCTTAAAGACCCCAGGGTAGGAGCCAGCACCACTTTCCTTAGAAGTTGGTTCCAGGTCCGAGCTGCCCTGACAGTGACGTAGCGCCTGCTGACGTCTAGCCTGAAACTACCCTCTGCCAGCTTGTAACCATTATTTCTAGTCACTCCTGGTAGTGCTCGGGGGAGCAGGGACTCCCCAATGCCTGCTGGTCCCCTCTGACTAGTTTGTAAATGGCCACTAAATCCCCCTCAGCCTTCTCGTGTGAAGACTGAACAAGTTAAGGTCCCATCGCCTCTCCTCGTAGGGCCTGCCCTGCTGCCCCCGATCATGTGAGTCGCCTCCTCTGGACCCTCTCCATGCTGGCCACATCCCTCCTGCAGTGCGGCACCCAGGACTGGACCCAGTACTCCAGCTGTGGCTTGACCAGTGTTGCATAGAGGGGGAGGATCACCTCCTTGGACCTGCTCGTGATGCATCTGTGGATGCACGACAAGGTGCGGTTGGCCTTCCTGACCGGGTCCCCACACTGTCGGCCCATGTTCATTTTGGCCTCAATAATGACTCCAAGATCCTTTTCTGCCTCTGCACTGGCGAGAAGGGAGCTCCCAGCCTGTAGGTCTGCTGCTGGTTCTTCCTCCCCAGGCACCTCACCTTGCATGTGTCAGCGTTGGACCCCATCCTGTCCTCATCCGCCCACCCCTGTAACCTGTCCAACTCCAGTTGCAGCCTGTCCCTCCCTTCTAGCATGCCCACTTCTCCCCACATCTTAGTGTCATCTCCAAATTTGAATAGGGTACTTTTTACCCCCTTGTCCAAGTCGCTGATGAAGATGTTGAACGGTGCGGGCCCGAGGACCGAGCCCTGGAGGACCCCACTGCCCACCTCCCTGCAGGTTGAAAATGACCGTCCACCACCACTCCTTGGGTGCAGCTCTCCCGCCAGTTAGTGACCCATCTGACTGTGGAGGTGTCGACGCCACAGTCCCCTAGTTTTTTAATGAGAATAGGGTGAGAGACA
The DNA here is from genome assembly GCA_030014935.1 of Caiman crocodilus. Classification (NCBI taxonomy): domain Eukaryota; kingdom Metazoa; phylum Chordata; order Crocodylia; family Alligatoridae; genus Caiman; species Caiman crocodilus. The sequence continues at coordinate 77,033 of JAGPOW010002419.1, read as the reverse complement.
GTGTTGAAGGCCTTCCTGAAGTCCAGAAAGAGTACATCCACTGCTACCCCTGCATCTAAGGATGTTGTGACCTGGTCATAGAAGGCCACCAGGTGGGTCTGACAGGACCTGCCACTAATGAGCCCATGTTGGTTGCCCCTAAGCATAACCTCCCCTGCTGCCCCTCGCGGACATGTGCCAGGATAATTTTTTCAAAGAGCTTCCCCAGGACCAGGGTAAGACTAACTGACCTAAAGTTCCCTGGGTCCTCCTTCCTCCCTTTTTTCCAAATGGGAACCACCTTGACCCCTTTTGATGGTCCCTTTTGATAGGTCCTTTACCTTGTGGCGGGCCAGTAGGGGGCGCTCCCGTTATGAGCCGCCCACCTCCCTGCGCCCGACCACCTTCCAGGCTCCGAGTGCCTCCCCTGGGGTGCCTC